>JALHBW010000187.1:0-92340 GCA_024339985.1 Tolypocladium endophyticum | reverse complement strand
CCCCCCCCCCCCACCCCTCCGCTTTGGAAGTGGCCGTAACTGGTGTGCGCCGTTCTCTGCCTGCTTCAGAGGGGTCCCCGCTTTCCTGCTTGTCTGAAGGGCTGAAGCCGTGCGGCGGGCGGCGATATCGTCGGCCGAGGTTAGAGCCAACGCCGACGAGGGAGGGGTGCCCGAGACGTCGAGGTTGGTCTTCGCAGCAGGGCAAGTTGGCTATTTGTTTCGAGGAGCCTTGCTGGCCTGGTTGGAGCTTCAGTCGGCTTCGTCCCTCCCGGGGCAATGCCGTAATTAACGGCTTGCTGGTGCTGGTGTCGCCAACCGCTGGACATACCAAGCAACGAGTGACTGCGGCCGAAGTTGGCGGCGGGCGGCGTAAGCAGCGGCGGTCTTAGTGGCGGCGGATGAGACAGGGGAGGTTGCCGGTCGGCGATGGCATCGATACTCGTAAGTGCAGAGGGCCTTGTTGGCCATGCGCGGTTGCCTGGCATCCTGGATGTCAGCGATGTCAACGATGCTAACAACGCCAACGGAGATAGTTCGGCCTCATGAAGCATCTACAGGCCTCAAGACGATAGTTCCACGCTGCCTCCAACATGCATCACGATCCCAAGATCTCCGCATCTTCCACCAGGGTTCGACTCGCTGAGGACGCGTCAGACGGTCCGAGGCTGACGGGCGTGGAAGGATTCTAGAAGCCATCTAGAAGGATTCTATTCTGGGCAGCCCAGGCTGACGGCTCCACCGACGGCGTCCTCTGGAGCGGCACGGGGCGTCCACGCACGGCACAACTGACAATATCGGCACCCCGTTGCCCTCCGCGGACAAACACCAAGGCAGCAACAGTGCGGCACGGGCATTGTCTGCATGCGTTCTCCAAACCCGGCTCTGGATCGAGGTCTAACTGGCTGCCGACGTGCTCTGCGCTGCCGGAGCGTCTGCTCGTCGCAGCACTGCCCACTGGCGCGCCGGCGTCCCTGCACCAAAGGGTTGCACTTTTCTCGGCTGTGCTATCCTCTCGTTGGACGGCTCCCGACGTGCGCGCTCTAGCGCTGCGTCGATGCGGTGTTGCGCGAAAACAGCCCTCAACTAAGTGAGCCGATCGCCAAACCCAGCACCACCAAGACCAACACCACCACGCACACCCACATGATGCGCCCATGCTTTGCTTGTATCGTAGTAACTACAACTGGCAACTGCCCGTTGTCTTGGCCTCCTACACACCTTGCCCCCCGGTTAGTCCCACGACCTGCGAGCGGACTGTTGGCCGAAGGCCATCCTGTCATCCACCTCCACAGCCTTGATGCTTGAAAAACGCTCTCCGCCAGGGAGGGTGTGTCTTTTCTCTTCCCTGGAAAGGCCTATGTCCGAGGCACGGCTGTGTTCAGGGTGGATGGTTGCAATGCTGGTCACTCGGCTGAACCCTCTGCAGATATTTGCTCGTACATGCTATTTTCACCACCCGCCCGAGGCGCAGCTTGATGAGGCCCCAGGGGCAGTCCACTTGTTGGTCCAGCGCAATTGCTGCCAAGGCCATGATTTGGAAATGACAAAGGCAAATGACGGGGCCAACATTCAATGACGTTTACGAGTAGGGCGGTCCCGGAGGCTCCTCCTGCGCCGCAGCAGGGCCGAATAAGATGAAGCAAGAAATGAGTGCCTACGTGTGTCCGGGCCCGTTTGCAATCCAAGCTCGGCCAGCGAATGCATCGAGGGACGCAAAAGTGTCCCGCGCATCTCCGGTGCAAACGGGGAATGAGGCCTGCCTCCGTCCGAGACGGCAGCGCAACGCCAGACGGCAGGCCGCATATTGGTTCCATACACGACCCAGCCAAGACGACCACCGAGCATGACGACGGCCATGGTTGCTGTGCCTTGTGCGTCTGAGGAGCTGCACGCTCCGGGCGATCCTTTTCCCAGGCGGCAGATGTCTGGATGTTCGCGCCGATGCGCCTCATGAGGATCGCCCTCCGGTCCTCTCGCATACCCGCACACCACGGCGCCTGGCAGGGCTGGCGTGCGTCTCGACAAGGCCAAGGCCGCCGCGGCAGGAAACTCGGTAATTGGCTCTCTCCCCTGCTCCCGTATGCACCTCTCCCTCGCCAAACAAGGCTGCGAGCATGAAAAAAGCACACGGGGCTGCTCGTACTTGTGGGATCAGATAGGATGCTGCCGGGCCACCAGGGCCCCGCAGGATCCCATCCAAATTTCCTCTCACCGTCCCTCGGCAAACGCCGAGCCAGCATGATTCCGTTGCTTCAATACCCGTCGTCGGCAGGCAACCGTGCCATCTGAGCAGCAGCCCGAGGACAACGTTGCGCCAGACACACACTTCGGTGTCGCCGTCCAGCACGGATTTCCCCCCCGGACGTCACCTTTGTGCTTTTGACAACTCTGCTCTGGCGGCGGACAGTAATTCTGCATGCAGGTCGCACATCACGAGCGAGTCATCTTGGCGGGTTTAAGAGCTCCGCCGCTCGGCTCGGCGGCGGCAGCTTCCGTGCCGCTCAGGGCTGTGATCGCCCGCCTCGCCGTGACACTTGTGCGAGCGGGACAGGGCCGGCAGTCGTACTGCCGCCTGCGGTGCGACGCGGCTGCCGGCCTCGAGGCCTAAACGTAAATGACGTACCGTTGCGACTCATGCAGAGGCAGCCCTCGGCATTCGAATTGCGGCGGCTTGCTGGCTCGCCACTCCGGACCGGAGTACGGAGTACACGTGTTTCGAATCGTTGCGAGCACATGTAAGTTCTCGCCCGTGCGTAATTACTGGACGGTTTAAGCTTGACAGCTTGTTGGGACCTGAATTGCCCCCAATGCTGTTCATTGTCATTGGCTTGTTCTGCGAGCCATGCGTCAAGGATGAAGACCCTGGCTCGTCCTTTTCATACTTCTTCTGGCCGTTCGTGAGCTCCTCTCTTGCATAAAAAACTGCCGAAATCAAGTAGCATTCTTTGCCGTTCCGTGCCACTCCTATCGCCGAGGGTCGGAGGCACGTAGATGATCAACCCAACACAAGCTCTGGATGATAAGCTTCATAACGATGGAACCCGGCTATCGTCATGTTTCTATTCGCCATGTTGACATGATTCATGAATTACGCGGGATGCTAGGTTTACCAAATTGCAGCGACATATGCTCCGTAATTGAGCGACATAGCCGGCTCGCAAGGCTTAACCTTGGCACTTTCTCCTGCAAGCACAACAATCGCCTTTGAGAGGACAAGTTCTTCTTTGTAATCCTATCGGCACTGTGTCGCTCGCTTTCAGAAGATACGAGCGGCGAAAAGTTTTATTGCTCGGAAGTTGAATGACCATTGCCATCTCTTCCATTCTAATTTAAGTTGCTTCCTGCAATCAGTTTTACGGTGTCTCACATAAATGTCTGCATGCGTAGACAGCTACTGAGGACTCTCAAGTGCCCATTGCTTCAAGAATTTTCACATCTATGCTGTAAATGCGGCCATCAGTGAAGCGGTCTTCTACGCTATTCCTGCCATATCAGCTGGACTTTGCTGGGCATGGCAGACGCATGATCGAAGCTGTACCATATGAAAACGCCGAATCTAACTGCAGCGGCCACAATCCCAGGTCTTCTCGGCTGCCATGCTTGCGATAATGTCCCTTAAATGGTTCATCAATGCAATCAGGGACATCCGGCTCCAACGCAGCTGGCTCCTCAGGCCGACAGAAACGTTCAAGGGAGTCTGGTGGTTCGGCAACGCTTGCGGCTTCCTGTCGTACTGCGCAGCGCGAGTTCAACTGCGACGAGCCCAGCTGATGACGATAGATCGTTGGGATGCGCCTGATGCATGCCCGCTGCATTTCAGCGTCGACAGTAGCAGAGTAGTCTACTTACGAATACGTTAGTCCATCAACACTTCAGGGGCAAAACGGCAAGGGAGATCCAGGTTTGTCCACTTCGGAACCGATCCGCCACGCGGACTCATCAGCATTGCTCAACCGCTTGAGGCATTTTACACCCTCAACCGTGATTTATCTAAGCTACATTTCCAGCCCAAAAGTCTGAGCAAAAGCAGCAACTGAACGAAGAGCTGTTGAGGCCATGTGTACGAAATGGACTAACAGAGGATGTGGTTACGTTGATTCATGTGTCAGAAGAAAATTTTGACAGCTTTCTATCGACGAAACGGAGCTTGGCTGTGAGAGCGAGGAGTAGAGCCTGGTGACCTCGGCCTATGATTGCGGGTTTAAACCTCTTCAACGCAATCAATTCAACCTGGTTAGGTCATGATTCAACTCCACGGGCCAAATTCTGAGTAGGCTGTCAATGCAACCCCATGACGCCAAATGTATGGTATTGAAGTAATGACCATACTGACTGAGACAATAAAACAGGATTTAAGTGTTCAAGGAGACTTCCGTTTCATGCGGATACCAGAGCCACGAAGCTGATCCAACACCATAAGACAAACGCTGTTGGGCAGCACGTCAGTCACTGAGAAGCAACTTGAACCTGACTGCATTGGATAATCCCTCCAACTCCTCTCATTACCGCGCAATCATCCATCTCAATTATCTTGTTTCCAATCTAACAAATACACCGTTATCGGGGGACATTGTAAGACCGATTTGGTACTGGATCGCGTCCTGCCAATCAGACCTAGCTTCAAACCCAGGGACATCTACCGTGATTGTGCTGAAGTATTGAACCAAGCGACAAATCGTATATTTAGCCAACTTCAATGCGAAGCGTTCTGTCTATAAGTTAGTCATCCGAGGATAAATACGATTCTTGAGAATTAATGTCAACTACCTCCAAGACACTTGCGCGGGCCTCCTATAAAAGGATGAAACGTAAAATCGTTGGTTCGAGTCTTTGCATTGATTTCTTGCCATCTCTCTGGTCGAAACTTCATTGCATCATTCCCATAAAACTTAGTCGACCGTTGACAGGCATACGTTGAAAAGCAGATCAGGGTACCTTTGGGTACTAAAATGGGTTCGTCACCAGAATCGCCGCCGCCAGAAGGAAGAGTGGTTGTCTCGCGGCACAATCGGCCGTTGATAGGCACAGCTGGGAATAAACGAAGTGTTTCGTGTACAACATCGTCCAAGTACCGTATACTTGTTAAGTCAGAATCTGTTGGTAGAGCATCCGGGTCTTGGCCAAGGACTGAAAGAACTTCCTGTTGAACCTTCGCGAGCACCACAGGTTCTCGAGCTAGCGTGTAGACCAACCAGCAAAGGAGGCTCGCATTGGAGTCACGGGCGGCGAAAAGGAGATTCATAAGCTCGTCCCTAGCTTTGCCCAAATCAGTTGTTTTCCCCAAGAAGTCTGTGAAAGTACCGTGGTCGGATCCTATCTCCAACCGCTGGGCTTCGATGATCATATTTTCCAAAGAGTCACGAGCGGTACTGCATGACCTCAACAGTCCTGGTGTTGTCACGAACCATGCAAACATTTTGAAGCGTTCTCTCGTCGCAAGCCACCGCATGGCCTCGTTAAAGGCCTTTGAAAAGCGCGTGCCTTCATTGTTTGCTTCGGATGGCAGACTAAGAATATTCGTGGAGTTTCCAAGAAAGAGGTCGGTTGCAGTGTCAAGGGTGTAGTCGTAAAACAGCGGCCGCAAATCTATGCTTGAAGATGCGTCCTGTTTCGAAACGATGCTCCGTAACAAGTCTTGAAAATGAGGCTCTAAAGCATGCAAAGCCGGATAGTGTGGCTTATGCAACTCTGAAGCTAGTAATCGTCTTGAAGCCTTCCATTCCGCGCCGTCTTCGGTGAAGATGCCCTCGCCGAGTAATGGTCCGAAACAAAGTTTTCGTAGATGTCCGTAGCCAAAGTTATGGAATTGTTCGGCTAACAGCGAAGAGATGTTCCGCGAATCTCTGGTTAGAATCGTGAACAGTCCGCCCGCGTATTGTCCGTACGTATCACCGTATCGTTCGTGGTCTTTGAGGGATAGTACTGGAAGCTTGCGGTTTCGTTCGGCATCGAGAGTCTTAGCTAGTTTGTCAATACCAAAAGGGAGCTTCCAGTTCGAAGAGAGCATTTTTATCCGGCCACATCCCCTGTCTTCACCATGATAATGGCGCGATGGCTGTGGTCATCTTTAGTGCAGCCTCAAGACTTCGGGACGTTTGTACATACGAATATCCATGCGTTATGGTACAACCACCAACAGCCTACCAGAAGAGAGGCAAGACCGAGAAGGTGAGATACCGCCATGATTGACTGACTTTAGCTCTGAGGCTGGTCTATGTGGGATTGAAGAGCCTGTCGTAGCCTCATGTCTTCAGCATCTTGTAACGTCAGGTGGCGCTTCCCGTCGGGCCGCGAGGCGGGACCAACCGCCAATGAAATTGTCAAGCAGTTCCGAGGCTGGCGGCTAAATACATCATCGTATTGGCTGTGACTGGCAAACACGGCTCAGCCTCAACACTCTGGCATAGCTGTCTGCGGGGGTTCCCCCAGATTGGGGTTCGTCCACAACCAAATGTCGCTTTCGTTTTCGGCCTTGACTAAGCTGTCCTTTATGAAGATAAGCTTCATAAACACTGTTTTCAACGACTTTACCTCGATTCTGTTCAGTGTTCCTGCTCTTTGGTCTCACTTCTATATTTGAACGAGCATGGCAGAGCCATTTTCCATCCCAACAGCTGCTGTCGGTCTTACCGATGTGGCCTTCAGATTCGGCAAATATGTGCAAGAGTTGCGGAATAAGGCGAAGGACATTGATGAAGAGCTTGAAGCTCTGAACTTGAAAGTCGATTTATGTGAGCAGGTTGGAAAAGCGATCGAAGCTAACTACCTCAAAACGAAAGCTACATCAAATGCCGAACAGGCCGCATGGGCAGAAATAGGGTGGATGTTGAGTCACACCAAAAAGCTTATATCAAGATTAGACGACATCGTGAGAGGCATCTGCAATCCAACCAGCCACAGCTTCTCAAAACACTTCGATGTTTGGCTACAGGCCCGTAAACTTTTAGCAAAAGACGATGGCCTGAAGTACTGCCAGCGTGAGCTTGGAATTTACCTCGACGCTATGAAAATTATACTCGAAAGAATTGACCAGTGAGTTCAAACCTCCATGATCGGGGCTTTACTGATGCATTTCGCAGGCAATACACGAGGGAAGCGCATAATCACACTTCGACTTCACTCAAGGGTATCCAAAGCCAAGTCGGCGCACTACAAACTCAGGTCGCCGATCTCCGTGAACTGATGGTCTCGAGCGGCAATCAGAAATACAGGGAGTCTGACTTCAGTGCACTCGAGCAAGTACTGGTATCTATTGAACCAGTTTCCAGAAGAAATGTCCACTTTTCCATGCCCCAGTCTGTACAAAGCTTCTTCACTGGTCGTGAGGATCTACTCAAAGAATTGAGTATCTCGTTCATCCAAGCACCGGGGCCACTCAATGATCAATATCAGCGACGCTTTGTCATACATGGGATAGCTGGTTCTGGGAAAACACAGTTCTGTTGCAAATTCGCAGACATGAACCGGTACAAGTACGTATGCAACAACTTCAGTGTAAGTATACTGCCATCTGACGTTATTAGATTCTGGGGCGTCTTCTGGGTCGATGGCAGCTCCGTGGCGGCCATTAAGGAAAGCCTTGGGACGATCGCAAGAATCCCTGGTCGCAGCCCGAACATGAAGGCTGCTATGGATTGGTTGTCTACCGTGGAAGAGCGCTGGCTACTCCTGATAGACAACGCGGATGATAGCAGCATCAAGTTGGAAGACTATTTTCCTTTTGGTCGAGGTGGCCACATACTCATCACAACCCGAAACCCAAAATTCAAGATCCATGGGAATATCGGCCCCAGGCATTATGATTTCAGTGGACTACAGACCCAAGAGGCTTCGGATTTGCTCCTAAGAGCCTCAGATCTTCCTACACCATGGAAACCGTCTTGGGCAGATCTGGCTTCTACAATCACCAAAGCTCTCGGGTACTTGGTGCTGGCGATCATTCACGCCGGAGCTGCAATCCGTGACCAGCTTTGCGAGTTAGACACGTATCTAACATATTTTGATCGTCAATGGGACACGCTTCGGAATCATCCCACAATGGGTGCGGGTACCGATGATGAACGCGCAGTCTTCGTCACTTTCGAGCTATGTTATGGACTTCTCGAGAATAGAAGTAACCCCATTGCCGCTGCCGACGCCAAGGATGTACTTCATATATTTGCATTCCTATGGAGAGAGGGTTTGTCGCTGGAGATCCTCGATAGAGCGATGACAAATCTCAAGGTTGAAGCTGCGCATGACGAGGAGGAGAGACGACAAAATAGCCTTGAGGAGTCCACGATGTCAGAGAAAGTTACCTCAAGGCTTTTTTCCATTTTTGCACAGATACTGGGCAGGGACTCAGAGCCGCCCCTCCCCAATCTAATTCGCGATGGCAGACGTCAAGGTGGTTCTCAAGAATCCCGAGATAGAGTTCGCAGAGCAGTATGGGAGCTGACTCGACTTTCTCTGCTATCTTACAACGAGAACGACCAAACATACACCATGCATCCCTTGGTCCACAAATGGGCTCGAGAGCGTGCATGGTACGACAAGTGGCCGAAGGTGACTCTAGCTGGTCAAGCAATATGGGCCGAGTTAGCAGGCCAAGTTCTTGCGGCTTCCATTCTTATGCCACCTTTGGTAAAGACAAGCCAAGTTGAGACTTACCATTTCAAGCTCTTTTCCCATATTCAACATGTACAAGAATGCCGCACATCGATTGCAGAGAAAATGGAGGCAAAGAAGCGTCCATTCTGGACGACATGGTCAGGAACTGGGAAGCGCATGAATTCCGCCAGGATACGAATGCTTGCCAAGTTCTGCGTCGTATACGTTCAGTGCGGGAATTTGAAGGATGCACAAGTGCTTCTAGAACAAGTCGTTCATTTCCTCCATCAGAACCTGGGCATGAAGCACAGGCAAACCAGGCTCGCAACCACGGCATTGTCTGGTATATATTGGGAACTTGGAGAGCCTGAAAAAGCCTTACAATTACAGCGCGGCGTTGTAGATGCTTGCGAAACGCATCTTCACTTCAACCATCGAGACACCTTCGTTGCATGGAACACATTAGGCACGATTCTGTGGCAACAGGGAAAGTATTCTGAAGCTGCGCGGTGGCAAAGAGAGGCAGTGGCAGGGCTGAGGGCACTCCGAGAACGCGCAGACAGCTATATTTTGAAGACTGCAATGCTGGAAGCTGTTGATGATTTGGGTCGTACTATTGCCAAATTTTGGCGGCATGAAGACCTGGTAGCGGCTCGAGAAATGCATACCGAAGCTGTGAGAGGAATGAAGGAAATTCAGCATCCTCGCGCAACATTTGCAATGGAAAATCTCGCTCGGGTATCAGCTCTACTTGGAGAAGAGTTGCCGGAAGCACTTGATCTCATGGAGCAAGTCATTTCCGTTCGCAAAGCCCGAAATGGCAGAGAAGCGCCATGGACCTTGTTGGCTGAAGCATCAAAGGCCATCGTGCTCGGCGCGCTTGGCCGATTGCAAGACTCAGAAAGGTTACTGCGTTCGATCATCACTATCGCCGTACGTAATATTGGGGACAATCACATTGGAGTCCTTTTTGGAAGGCAGATTCTTGCGACTATCTTAACTTACCAAGGTCGACATACCGAAGCTGAGCAGATCTTACTGGAGGTAAGCGAACGTCAAAAGCGAATGCCATCTCGACGCGGTGACTACCATCCGGATCGGATTGTTTCTCTGGTGGAACTAGCAAGATGTTACCAACTTCAGGGAAAGTACGAAGAGAGTATCAGGATGTGTAATGAAGCGATTGAGGGACTAGACAGTATCAGCATAACTGCACATCCGTTCAGGGGGATGTTGACAGTCGCAAGGACGCAGATGGTAGAAACAATGAATGAGGGAGGCGCGACAGATCTACACAGGGTAACTGTTACATTTCCGGAGCCCTGCTTTAAGTCTCCAGCTATGTAGATTCTAGTGCACCAGGACGGGGAAACATCCCTTTTGGTCTGATTCCTATTAACTGGCTATTGAAAGGTGTCTTCCTCGGACAAGGAGGTCCAAGAGTTGATCAAGTAACGGGATCTTCCAGCTCTCTTGTCTAGAATAGGGCTGCATGGCCAAGTTCATTCGACAGTCTCATATTCTTGGAAGGAGCCCACAGCCAGACAAGAATGAGAGTGAAAGTTACCGTCTTCACAACCAGATTTGTATCTGGCACAAGCTCGTATAAGATGTGAGTTACTTGAGCCAAGAAAATTCCGTGGCGGCCGTTTACAACAGTCATTAGTATGCCCAAGCCATCGTGATCTATCGTGTATTGATTTTGCAAATTCGCGACTCGAAGTGATGTTGCGGTCCAGGTTCACAATACGTTCATGCTAAAAGCACTATCTTGTCCCGCAGACGTCAGCCAGGCTTTTTTGAAGTTCAATGATGGGTTCGTTTCGCATGGTAGAGTTTATCGAGTGATTCTTGGAGGTTGATTACACTCCACTTTGCCGGAGAAAAGATGTGACGCTTCCTCTTGTTGTTGAAGGATACTTGGTACGAGAGTTGCGATGCTAAGAAAGTTTAACTCTTCGAGGATGCATTTTCTGGTGCGAGTGGCATCATTAAATGCAGACTCATATTGGAGCGGACAAGTCAATCTTCTGATGCAATCAAGCCTTAATGCCAGGAACCAGACATGGTCGCCGCAAGCATGAGGCTATCAGGGGAATTGGGCCACTGTAAAGCAAGGCCGATGACTGGATGCAGTGGTATATTGCCATGGACTTCTGTTCTTCGAGGCAATGCATGCTCTTTGCCACCATCATCTCTGGATCATGCGGGCGAGTTCAGGATATTCATGGCGTTTCGTAGCACTCGAAAGCTCACTCGAGGCGGTTATTAATCCTCAGCACAGTGCCTCTCTGCATCATCTTCAAAATTATAAGCACTGGGAGGGGTCAGGAGCTGCGTAGGAAGGAGACGATTTTGTATTCTACTTGCTGGGCATAATTAATGGCAATCAAAACACAGCGAGGCTCATGAATGGCGATATCCAGGTCGAACCGACCCATGTGGCGGAGCGCTAAATAAATGGTATCATCCCATATTTCAGGGGTTTGTGCAAATATATCACGAACACCAAGCTCAAGAAAGAAATAGATATGCCGCAACAGTACCGGGGCACTCGTAAATGCAGTCATCTCTTGAAATTCTCCTGCACAGCCTCTTATCTACGGTCAATATGAACAGCGAACGAGGTTAGGATAATCGAGACGTTATGTATTCTCTTCTGAAACGAGCGGCGATATGAGGTCGATGTCGAAAGTCTAGGGTAGGTAAGAATGCCCAATTATACGGTCTCGGTGGGGCGATGCTGGCGATCTTGGTGCTGACGACGACTCTGAACCATTGGCTATTGGCCGGAGACGGCGGTGCCACACGGGTGGGTCGTCAGGGGATCCCCAAACAGAGATCGCAGCCAAGCCATCGCCAAGTTGACCGCAGCAGCGGCAGGCCTTTGCCATGTTGCGGATTCTGAGGAGAGGCAAGCTTCTAGAATACCTTTAGGACGAAACTGAAGTTGGTAAAAATAGTAGCTACGACTCTGTAATGATGGCGCGCCCGTGTTCCATAAACATGGCCCCTGATGTTGATTCGTAACAGCTGCACAAGGGTCGGTCGCGCAGTGTGGATCGAACTGAACCACGCAACGAGCACTGCCAGACTGCCCGGGCCGGCACGGCGCCACCACGTTCTATGCAGCCAGGGGGACATGGAAAACTGTCAAGGCCCGTTCATGCCGTGGCTTTGGCTCGTCGCGACAAGTTGGGTAGGAACAGAAAGTTGAAGGTCGTCGGCGTGAGCCCTGGGGAAGCGGCTGAAACTGCGGAGAATCGGGCGGACTCCGACTGAAGGAAACGCATCTCCTGATATTCCGCTATGTTTGCATGCCATGGAACCCCGGCGTCGCAGCGAACGGATGTTCGGCCTGCTTCCAGTGTGCCGATCGCCCGAGTCGAAACTCTATTCGTATACGGAATACGGAACAGAGTCTCATCACATTTGCGAGATACTGTTGCTACGAGTATGCACACCGAAGCGAAGGCATTATGACTCGGGCAGTCCTTCTGGATCTCTCGCTCCGCATCTACAGGGCTGCCCTGGAGCGTCCAGCACGTGGGGGTGATGAGCGTGCATGAGGTGGAGGACGGACGGCTGAACTGCGCAAATTGACCAACCATCCCGCACTGCGCAAGTCCGTCGTATATCCAGGCCGCGCCGTTTCGCCCGCTGCGGACTCGGTCGAGTGGTTCTCGACGTGCTCGTGCCTCGCTGGCGGCCCCGTCGCCTTTGGCGATTGGGGCTCAAGTCGAGTGCGCGCGCAGGGACTTGGCGGCGAAGCGTCTGGGATGCTCGATGCCGTGCGACGGCTCTCTGCTGGGCGTTGTCTCAGCAGAAGCGCAGCTTGCCGTGCCGGGCAGCCGAGCATCAAAGCATAAGCCCGCCCTGGACCCAATCCCCATGGCGCAGAGGAGCGGCCAGCCAATGGCAGGGGCGGGCGCTCGGGACGGCCGCAGGGCCGTGCCTCTGCGTCTGCTGCCGTGTGCCGATTACGAGTCCTCGCCGCCCAATGCGGAACCAGAGACGTGGTGGCACGGCGCCTTGCTGCTTGGAGAAGGTCTGGCGACGTCGGGCGAGGGAAAGCTGGTGGGCGCTGGGAAACGGTGCACGGCCATCCGCAGCGTGGCTTTGCCTGCTGGTGCGTGAATGAGGACTGGCACGAATGCCCTCTGGCGACCGCCAGCACGTGCGGCGCGCCAAGCAAGTGTAAAAGCCTTCATACGGGATGGACGCCGTGGCGGCTGAGCGCTGGCTGGATGTACCTGTCGGTAGTCGTGTCCGCGGAGGCGGTCTCGGGGCAGCCCAGGCCGGGCGCGCGAAGCGGGCGTGGAGGCGGGTCGCGGCAGTCCAGGCGGGTGCTGGAGTACTTGGCTGTACTTGCTGCCCCCCCGACACAGCCCATGCGCCCACCCACCCACCACCCACCGCGCAGCTGTGGCCTGGAACACACCCGCCCAGCCCCTTCGCTCCCGCCAGCGCCAGCGCCAGCGCCAGCGCGGCCTGAGCCAGCAGCCCACAGGCTCTTCCTCCCCTCCACTATGTATGCGTGCACAGGCACGGCAGCCTCCGCCCAATCGCCTTCCCGTCCATCCAGGCCCGTCTCTCCATCTTTCATCCTTCTTATCCCGCAATCCGTCCATCGCTCGCAACCATCGCCGCCCGTCGACGCCCGCCTGCTGCCGACTCTCGCTCCGCAGGGCATCCGTCTCCGGCCGCCATTGCGACCCCCAAGAGCCCAGCGCGGGCTCTGGCTCCAGCGACGCCTGCTTCCCAACGCCATGGCCGACGACGAGAAGCGACCCGCGCGGGGGGCCGCCGAGGAGCTCCCTCGCCCGCCCGCCCCCTCGGTGGACAAGTCCGAGGACAGTTCGGTAAGACAACCTTTCGCTTGCGCATGGGAAGACGAGGACAATGGCCGCCATGGCCGGGCGCGCCCGCGTGGGAATCCAAGACGGGGTGCCGCGCCACGGCGAGCAGCAGCATCGCGGATGGGCATCGCGGCCTTAACGGCTCGAGTTGAAGACATGGCCAGATGCTGACAATTGCTCTCCCACAGGAGCCCTTCTCGTACGATGAAGACGATCGCTCCTTCTACGCTACGCAGCAGCACCAGCAGACGACGACCGAGCATGACCTCAACGTCACCGAGGACGACCTGCTCGAGGCCAAGGAGCTCGCCTCGCAGTACACCCTCGACGAGGTCCGCGACATCATGATCCGCGTCCGTCGCATCCACGAGAAGGACCCCAACTTCCCCGCCACCGTCGTCCAGAAGATCAAGGCCTTCCTCGACAACGAGTCCGTCTTCTCCAACCCCGAGAAGCACCAGCACCTGATCCAGGAGATGAAGCTCGAGGCAGCTCTCATCACCAGCAACAGTCCCTACGCCGAGGTTCGCGCCGTCGTCAGCAACAAGGACGACCCCAAGACGCCCTGCTCCACCATCCGCAGCTGGACCATCGGCCTCTTCTTCTCCTTCGTCCTCGCCTTCATCAACCAGCTCTTCGACATCCGCCAGCCCGCCATCCGCGTCATGGCCAACGTCGCCCAGCTGCTCGCCTACCCCATCGGCAAGAGCGCCGAGAACTGGCTGCCCGACAAGGGCTTCACCCTCTGGGGCGTGCGCCACTCGCTGAACCCGGGGCCCTTCTCCAAGAAGGAGCACATGCTCATCACCATCATGGCCAACGTCGCCTACAACACGCCCTACACCAACTACATCATCTGGGTCCAGTACCTGCCCCAGTACTTTGACCAGCCCTACGCCTCGCAGGTTCCCTACCAGCTGCTGATTGCGCTCGCCACCAACTTCATCGGCTACGGCATGGCTGGCATCTGCCGCCGCTTCCTCGTCTACCCGACCTACTGCGTCTGGCCCGCCTCGCTCGTCACCATCGCCCTCAACTCGGCTTTCCACACCGAGGTCAACCCGCCCGTCGAAGGCCCCTTCAGGAGGATCTGGCGCATCTCCAGGATCAAGTTCTTCTACGTCATGTTCGCCGCCATGTTTGTCTGGTTCTGGTTTCCCGGCTACATCTGGGTCGGTCTGTCCAAGTTCAACTGGATTGGCTGGATTGCGCCCGGCCACCGCGACGTCAACATCATCACGGGCATCAACCACGGCCTCGGCCTCAACCCCTTCCCGACCTGGGATTGGAACGTGCTGCTGTGGGACTCGGCCGACCCGCTCATGGTGCCCTTCTTCAGCACTCTCAATCGCTTCGTCGGCGTCTTCGCCTCCTTCTGGGTCGTGCTCATCTTTTTCTACAAGAACGTGTACAACACCGGCTACCTCCCCATCACCTCCAACCGCGTGTATGACCACTTCGGCCATCTGTACAACATCACGCGGGCCACCGACGATCACGGCCTGTTCAACCAGGAAAAGTACTCCGCCTACTCGCCTCCGTTTCTGGGCGCCGGCAATATCGTCATTTACATGTTCTTCTTCGGCATCTACACCTCGACTCTCACCTACGCCGCGCTGTACCACCGTCACGAGATTGTCATGGGATTCAAGGCTTTGTTCAACAGCTTTCGCCGGAAGACGCCGAAGCAGCAGGAACACACCCTGGATGTCCACAGCCGTCTCATGAAGGCGTACCCAGAAGTCCCAGAGTGGTGGTATATGGCCTGCCTGCTCATTGCCATTGGCCTTGGCATCGGCGGCATCGTTGGATGGGACACCCACACCTCTCCTGGCGTCGTTTTTTACGGTCTCGCGCTGACCGTCGTCTTCGTGATTCCGGTGGGCATCATCAAGGCCATGACGGGCATCGAGGTGACGCTCAACGTGCTCGCCGAGTTCGTCGGCGGCACCTGGGTCGATGGCAACGCTCTGGCCATGAACTATTTCAAGTCGTTCGGCTACGTGACGTGCGCGCACGCAATCTGGTTCTGCAACGACTTGAAGCTGGCCCACTACGTCAAGATCCCGCCCCGACAGACGTTTACGGCGCAGATCGTTGCCACGTTCATCAGCACCATCATCTGCATCGGGGTCCTGAACTTCCAGATGCAGACCATTGACAACGTGTGCACGCCCGAGGCCCAGTACAAACTGACGTGTCCCGGCGTCAACACCTTCTTCACTGCTTCCGTCTTGTGGGGCACCGTCGGGCCTAAGAAGACGTTTGGACACCAGGGGCAGTACAGCGCCACCCTGATCGGCTTCCCGCTGGGTGTGCTCATTGTGGTGGTCTGCTGGGCGCTGGGCAAGAAGTTCCCGCAGTCGACGTGGCTGCGGCAGATCCACCCCGTGGCCATCATGTACGGAGGCATCGTGTGGGCGCCTTACAACATGTCGTACGTGTGGCCGTCGGTGCCCATTGCCTACTTTTCGTGGATCTATCTGAAGTCTCGATACTTGGGGCTGTGGTCAAAGGTATGTGTGGTCCCTCGAGCCTCGAAGGCGCACCAGATGCTGACAAGCCGTTTCTCTCGCAGTACAACTTTGTCCTGTCCGCGGCGTGGTCGTGCGGCATTGCCATTGCCGGCATCATCATCTTCTTCACCTTGCAGTACACCGAGACAGACCTCGATTGGTGGGGTAACAAAGTGTCCACCATGGGCTGCGAGGGCAAAGCCTGCCGGCTCCTGCACCTCGCCCCGGGAGAGTACTTTGGGCCGCGGATGGGAGACTTTAGCTGATAGACGGCGGTGCGAGGAGCGATGCTTTTCTTCTTTTTTTGCCTGCGTGGACGTTGCTACGGCTGCGACGTAGAGCCATCATGCCTGGAGTTGGGGTACGGGTCATTTATTCACATGAATTGGGTTCTGCATGGGATGTGTGTTTCTCTGGGAAAGATGGTCGGGACCAAAGTTATACCCTATATTTTTGCTCTTTTCCCCCGTCGGGGCTTGCTGAATCTCGTCGAAGAGGTTGCCGGTCAGTTGTCGGGCGCAGTCGTCTATGCTGCGTTGCCGCAGCCCGGGTTTTGTACAATATGCCCTGTCGAAGAGAAGCACGTTTCGCTCACCTTGCCTCGATCGTTCTCGTAGTGGGACGTTGCTCAAGTTGGTCAAACTGTGAAAGTATTGAGGCGTGCGTGCCTCGTGCATTCGCCCTTGCTGTCTAATGATTCGCTATTGATATGAAATCGCTATACATATGAAAAAGGAGATTGGGGCCGACATATTAGCTGCCCGAAGCAACGCAATGCCCGCTACATACTTCGTCACAAACAATGCAAATGTACAAGGGTGACATGTCCGGACGCCACCTGCTCCCCAGATGGCCGTCTATAATATCACCGGGGACATGCCCGAGCACACGCTCCTCCTGTCCGTCGAAGCCCTGCCTTCCACTCGCCCCGATGCGCTCACCGGGCTCACGTCGCCCAGCACCTCGACCGGAGCCCCGGTGCCCGACGCAACCGGCTCTGCTGCGGCCAGCTCAACCGCCTTTCCCGTAACAAGCTCGGCGGCGTCGTCCCCTGTGGCCAGCTCGACAGCCCCTCTCGTAACAAGCTCGGTCGTGTCTCCCGTAGCTAGCTCGATGGCTTCTCTCCCCGTGGCCAGCTCGATAGCTTCTCTTCCCGTGGCCAGCTCGACGGCCTCTCCCGTAACGAGCTCGACCATCTCCCCGTGGGTCAGCTCGACCGACTCGGGGATTCTCTTAAACCCAGTGCTGGGTTTGCAAATGACGACCTCGTGCCGCGGAGACTCGTGGATGGGCGGAGGCGCCTTGTCCCGGCTCAGGTTGACGCGGTGGCGCATCCATCCGCCGGCCCGGGCGCCGAGGTCGCGCATGCTGGCGGTGCGACTGTGGAAGCTGCCGCGTCCGACGAGCGACCATGAGGAGTCCTTTGACGGCGACGATGGCGATGTTGAAGCCACTTTTGTTGCCGTCGTCGCCGAAGTCGGTACCCTCAGTGTTGCCGATGCCAGACTGACGCTGGACTGAGAGAGGCTTACGGCCCGGCGTCGTGAGGGCTTGGTGACGATGCCCAGGTCGCGCATCTTCGCCACGATGAGTTCCCCCTGCGCCGGCAGGGTAGGGCTGCGGACCATCTCCTCGGGCGTGACGTGCACCATCTCCAAGCCGCCAATCTCAAGCATGCGCAAGCCGCGGTTAATGCGGTCTGCGAAGAGGTATGCCGGCATCAGTGAGCCGGAAATGTCATAGAAGCGCGACTGCTGAATCTCCTCTTCACGCATGCCTACGGCCGCTGGGTTGAGGATCTCGTTCCATGCCGATGTCAGGTATCCGCGCAAAGCACTACGTTGCTCGCGAGATAGCCAGCTGGACGCGGAGTCTCCCTTGCCTAGAACCGTGGGCATGGGCTTATCGAGCGGCGTCCGCGGCGTCATATTCTCGTAGTCGCTTGCTGGTGGGAGGACTGGTTGACTGATGGTCTCGTAGCACGTCAAGGTCTTGATCGTGCTGACGAGCAGGCCCATGGCCGATTCTGCAAATGCCGCCGGCACACGACCTGCGGATGAGCTTAGCGACAGGGCCACCCTGCCGGGACCGATCATGGTGGACGCCGCGAACAGGTCCGGGATATCCCTGGCGGCGGACTCGATAATGTTGTATGTAAAAGTCGTGGATCCGATGTTGAGGGTCGTGGATCCATCGACGGGAACCTGCGAGCGGTGTCGCACAACGGTACTGAACCTGGTCCACTTGGGCCAGTCGGTGCACTCGCGAATAATACTATGAGCGCTGGGGGCATCGTACGGGAGAGACGATGCGCAGTCTCTTTGGATGTGCTGCATCGCCTGCAGCGGCGACGTGCGCGCCGTGGGCAGACGGACGCGCACAGGAATTGTGTTCTCCATGGGCCCAACAATGGCCGACAAGTCGACGCTAGTTTCGAGATTCATGCTGCGGCCCTCGACGAGTTCACCGAAGGTCACGTCCGTCTCTCCTGTCAGGCTCGCCAGGGTCACTGCCCACGCCGCCTTGAGCACCGTGTCGAAGCCGATGCCGAAGTCGCTCAGGGGTGAGACCTCGACCGTCTCGTGTAGCGTCGTCCGGTCCGCTGCTGGGTCGTACGGCTTCGAGTGCGGTACGATCTGCGTCATGGATGCGCCCTCCAGCCGCTCCCTCCAGTGCTTGACGCTGTCCTCCTGCCTCGTGCCTTGCAGGCTTCGCGAGTACTCCAAGAAGCTGGGCCGCCGGCTGACCACTTTGGAGTCTCCGTACAGCTTGATGAGGTCCTGCACCAACTGCGGCACCGCCGAATCCGAGGCCTGCGCCGTGCTGAAGCGCACAATCAGCTTTCCCTGCTGACCGGCCTCCAGAAAGGTAAACTTGGTGACGGGCTGACCGAGGCGTAGCGGCAAGCTCTGATCCTGAGCGATGATTTGCTCAGCAACGACTCCAAGGGTTCGTGCCGGGCAGAATTGATGTTTGAACTCGGCCTTGAACGTCTCAATGCCCACCTGATACACGCGGCATTCATGAACGGCAAATGCGGTGCGGAGGATGGGGTGTATCTCAGTGAGAGCCGTGCAGGCCCACTCTAGCCTCTGCAGTCGTACGGGGCCGTTGAAGTCGAGCACCAGGCAATTGATGTCGCCCCTTGGGCTGAACAGGCTCGACTCAAGGCTCTGTATCTGCTGCGACGACGCTTCCGCGGCGTCAATGACATCGTGCCAAGGCACCCCGAGTTGCGGTGCCAGCACGAGCTTGATGAGCCCGTGATGAGGGCTCAAGCTTTTCTTGATGCTGGTAGACCGCGCACGTTGGTGCTCAGGACCGTGAGCCCCTTTCTTGAAATCTTCGTCGGCGGACAGGGAGCGGCAGATTTCTGTTAGCGTTGATCCTCCAAGCACTTCCTCGATAGGGATGTCGAGGCCGCTCTGACGACACGACACGACAAGCCGGGCCGCGAGTAAGTTGTCACCGCCAGCATCAAGAAAGCTGTCCGAGGGACTGATGTCTGTCGCAATAGCTCCCAAGACAGCCGCCCATATAAGCCGCATTGCCTCCTCGCTCTTTGTTAGGGGAAGGGGTTTCTCTTCGGCCGCGGTAGGCCAGCCCCCGGCATATTGCCCGTCGGCCAGCATCGACAGCTGAGAGCGGGATAGAGAGGACGCCATCTTCTGCAGCCTCCGTCTATTTACCTTGAGTGACATAGACAGCGGGAAGCCTCTGACCGGAATGAAGACGGCCGGGATGCATTGCCATGATAGCCTCTTGCCCTTTTCATTGAATTTGCCCAGCGAGGTCTCCACAGCCCTCCTGACAGTAAAGAGCTTCAGTTTCAATTCCGCGCCGAGGCAATTCAGGTCGTAGGGCCCACGGCTGGGGTCGTCTCCAAAATCGAGGAACGCGGCCAGGAGCTGCACGCAGTCGCTCGTGGTGATGGACTCCACGATGACGTCCACACCAGGGTTGAGGCATAGCCGGATCTGCCGCTCAATTTCGGCGACCACAGAGGGGGAGCCGCTACCCGAGGCTTCGTTTCTCATGCTGGCAAGGAACTGAACATGGCCGCTATCGAGGTACCGTGCCTGATGGCCAGTCCTCAAGTATCGCCACTTTTGTTTGCTGTGTGGTTCACAAAGGCTCGCAGGATCCACCAGAGGTTGACCAGGAACAAATTTGTGAGGCGTGACTAGCGGGCTGTCAATTGCGAGCTCTCCCACGGCGCCGATGGGCATCATTTTCTTAGGATCGTCGGGATTAAGGATCAAGAACCTGCCCATTAGGGGTGGGGCAATAACGTTTGTTTCGCGCGGCCCAGAGATTCTGTGAACCGAAATAGCCAGCGGACAGACATCAGGGGCTCCGTAGGCGAGTAGCACGTCCCGGTTGTGCAACCAGGGGGTATATGTCTCCTCGTCGAGGCTCCTGGTCCTGAAGCAGACCGTCTTCAAATTTGGTACCATCGACGGGTCAATCTTCCGAGCCAGCACCGACGTCATATAAGACCAGGTGACATCCATGCGCGCGATGACACCTTGAAGGTCGTTGTTCCTCTCGAGCGCAGAAGGTATACAGACACACCCGCCATGAAGCAAGGTGCCCAACACCTCAACCAGCGCAATGTCCACGTTGAGCGACGAAAGCTGCAGGACCCTGCTCCTCTCGCTGATCCTCAGCGCCGGGCCCTGAACCGACAGAATAGAGCACAGCGACTGGTGGGTAAAAAACATTCCCCTTGGCTTACTGTGCCCAGGCGACATGAAGGCACAGGCAGCCTGCTCCGGGACAGGCTTTTCCGCCATCAGCGTGACCTGGGGTGGCAGCGCGCTGAGAAATGTCTGGTTCACGAGAATACAATTTCTGATCATAGGGCTGATATGCTTCCACGACGACTCGGTGACGAGCACCATGTGAGGGTCGAGATGCTTGATGGTTGCGCCCACGGAAGCCAGGTCCTGGCTGTCGAGAGCCACAAAGCACCCGCCAGCCTGGAGCACGGCGAGGATCATGACGGGTGACCAGCGGCACTTTTCTAGCACCAGAGGGACGAGCACGCCAGGTCCGACACCGAGGTTGACCAAATAAGACGCCAGCTTGGTCACAAAGGCCTCTACTTGCTGGTAGGAGAGGTCGCCGTCCCACGATGAGACAGCTGTGGCATACGGGCGCAATCGCGCTTGATGAGTAATGAGCTCGTGAATGCAGGCCGACACCTTGGTGTCCGTTTGAATAGGATCCCAGGCAGGCGCCATGATCTGCGTGTAGTCGTGATCCGTGAATAAGTTGACGCTGGAGATGCGTTGCGTCGGTTCGTCGAGTATGACTTGCACAGCACGCTCAAATGCATTGATAACGTTAAAGGCCTGGTCTGGCGCAAGGAGCAGGTCGGTAACATCGCCATGAAGGCGGTCGTTGACGAGCCTGAGGTTGATGGACAACTCGCAGTTCGCATCGAGAGAAGAAGAAACAATTGCCGGATGCCATGTCTCGGCGTCGAAATCATGCTCCTCGCCAAATACGCTTGTCATGTCCTGGAAGGAGACGCAGCTGTTGAACAGAGACTCAGTGCCGATCCCGAGCACGTGCTCGATCTCGGACATGGCAGGAAGTTCGTTGTTTCTAACATCCCGTGATAGCTTTTCTAGACTTTGCAGGGCATCGAGAACTGTCTCTAGATGTGCAAAGTCAATCATACACGGCAAGACCGCCGCAAAGCTGCCCACGGCTTGCGACATGTCCGGCATCAGGGTCTGCGCACGTCCACAAAATTGGTACCCAAAGGTGACGCGCTCCTGGGCGGCGAATACTCTCAGAACCAGCGCCCAGGCGAGCTGAAAGACAGTCGATAGCTCCACGCCATTA
Source organism: Tolypocladium endophyticum (assembly GCA_024339985.1). Taxonomy (NCBI): domain Eukaryota; kingdom Fungi; phylum Ascomycota; class Sordariomycetes; order Hypocreales; family Ophiocordycipitaceae; genus Tolypocladium; species Tolypocladium endophyticum. Next base: position 70,520 of record JALHBW010000187.1, on the reverse strand, counting down.
TTGATGCAGAGCTGTGACAATTGCGCGACATTAACGTTCAGGTCGAATCCACTTGTTTGCACCTGGCCGTCGTGCTGGAGCGCAAGTCGTGGAAAAGCGCACGACTCCGCCCCCGTGAGATTAGTTCGCCACTGTTCGAGGGTGTGAGACGAATCCAGCGACGAGATGTGCCGGGGGTAAGGGGCATCGTCAATGTGCACGCCCGTGCCCATGTATGCTTGTCGCAGTTGAGACATCAGATTGTGAATGCTCGTCGACTGTCAAGTCGTTAGCAGTTTGCGCAACATTATACAGAAAAATCAATTACTAACATCACACAGGGCCTGGCTGGCATCGAGCCTCAGATATGTCCTTGTCGACGACCTGCACACAGACAATCTATGCCGCGGCTGCGAGGGCACGATCTGCATTGCAGGGACCGACGCCAGCATGTTGACCGGCTCAGCAGAGTCAACAAACAGCATAGCTGGCGACATCTTCTTCAGGACAACTTGGTCAAACAGCCCCTTGTCTGACACGCTGTCGATGAAAATGCTTCGGAGCGAGGCGTGCAGGGAGACCAGAGTCTCCCACGCCTCGCACAGTCTGCCTTGGTCGATGGGCTGCCCGTCAGGCGAGACCAGCTCGTAGGTGTTGCTGACATGAAAGACGTCAGGATTCTGCCCCTGCGCGATGAGCATGTCCTGCTGGACGGGTCCAACGGGGCAGATAGTCTCGACGTTGGTTACACCGTTGAGCCCTACGGCCGCCAGCCGGCTGAGCGCCAGGGTAGAAATGCCGTCGTACGACGCCTCCAGTAGCGGTGCGTCTGCCAGCGTCAGCTCATGGTCCATGCCACTGAGGCGCGCGACGGCATCCAACACCGAGCGCTCGAAGTTGCCCATCCAAGACGCGATTTGGCTCTGATGCGATGCGCCGGCATTGTAAAGAAACTCAACACGCGCGCCTAGCTCATCCACGACGACGGAGACCTCGAAGAGTGCGATGCGGCCGACTTCGGGCCCTACATCCGAGGCGAGGGAGCTCACGTCCCGATCAGGCGCGGCGATGGGCTCCAGAACGCCATCCTTGCGCTCGAGCTGGTGCAGCGTCTCAACGCAGTTGAACATGACCTCGACGGGAATAGGCGTCGATGTTGCTTGAGACTTGGAGAACTTAGATGTGAAAAAGGGGGTCCCATTTCGGGGGATGGCCTTGCGCGTGTCCTTGATCAATTTGATGAGCTGCACGAGGTCCATCGCAGCGTTCTCAGGCACGGTAAGCGGGCAGAGAGTGGTGAACCAGCCCACCGTCTCGTCAATGTTAAAATCCCGATTGCTGGCCTCGCGGCCGTGCTGCTGCTTCCAGACAGTTGGCATTGCGCGATTTGGGAAAGTCTGGTAGAAAGAGTGCAGCAGGGCGGCCATGAAAATGTCCGATGACTCGGTGCGAAATACTTGATTGCACCTTGTCCGAAGGGCCTCCGCCGCGTCCGCTGCCAAGGAGAAACCCAGTTGCTGCGTGTCTCCGTAACAGTTGTTACTCTGCTCCAAGCCCCAGTACTCGAGGTTGGCCGTCCCAATTTCGAACGGCAGGTTGGGTTCGACCAGACGCTGGTTGTTTTCAAAGCTCTGGTAGTCGGTCCAAATGGTAAAAGGCATTGACGCTTCCGAGGCGAGCGTGCCCTCTCGCAAAAGCTCGTCTAGGTCGTGTAGTAAGATTCGCCATGATACCAGGTCCACGACGAGGTGATGCGCTGTCAAGTACAGGAGCTGCCTATTGTCCTTCGTACGGATGTGCTGAGCGGCAAACACAGGGCCCTTGAAGACGTTGAGCGACCCCTGGGCCTGCTCGACAACCGTCGCGACGTCTCGGTCACTCTCGGTATACTTGTGCTCAAATCGATATGAAGTCGTTGATGCCGGGGCGATGATCTGCGCCCAGCCGGAGCCCGTCAGCCGGAAACGCGCCCGCAGCATCGAGTGGCGGGATGTTAAGACGTCAATGGCTGCTTCGATATCGGCCAACTCCGCGCCGCCTTTGACCTGCAGTAGAATGCTCTGGCTGAAGCGGAAGCCGGGCCCGGATACGGCCGCCGACTCGATGCTCCGGGGTATTGTTGTGCGGAAGAAGAGCTGTTGCATCACTGATAAGGGGTAAAAATCGGATTCTCGCGACAACATATCATCCAAGGGTTCCTCATCCGCGAGTTGAGGACTCTCCACAGGTTGGGGTCCATCCGCAGGCTGGGGCATCATTTCGCCGCCTTCGCAAGTAATCGCCTTTGGCAACACTGTGGGAGGCGACTGCCCACTCGGCCGTCTCGCACTTCGCCGGGCCCTCCTGAATACCTGCATGCCCATGATCTGCTCCTCGATCTCTTCGGTAATGTTCTGCACCCACGTCTGCAGGCGCCTAGCGTCCGGCTCTCCGCGACTGTTCGACGCCATGGATCGTAGGATGATCCACACATCGGGTCGTGGCGAGTCGCCCCCCCATTCCAACACTGCCGTTCGCAGCTCGTGTATTTGCCGCCGACCAGCGTCGTGCTCAGGCGTTGGAATCAAGGATATCTCGTTGTCGTTGGGGGTGGACGCGGCAGCAGCGGTGATGAGAGCGATAAACTGACTCTCGAAAGGGCCGGCCCGAGGTGTGATGAGGCAGACCTTGCCGATCTTGGATGTCGACAGAAGCAGGTCCTCTAGACGCCTAAGTCTATCATTCCCCTCGAATTTCGCGCCGCTGCTTGGCCTTGAGGGTAGGTTAGAGCTGTCACTCTCCAGAAGGAACGCAGCGGCCTCGCCGTCGATGGCGGTGAATAAGTCGTCGCCACTGCCGCCGCTGCTGCTGCTCGGCGACTCTGCCACAGCCGAAGAATTCACTTCCAAATCTGACAACTCAGAAAGCCTCCGCTCAGGCGTTGAAATTGACGTTGATATTGATGTTGATGTCGAGTAAGTGTCGCAGTCGAGCCACGTCCCAGTTTGTTGCGTTGGCGTCGTCGGCGACTCGACCCTACAGCCCATCCGGACGACGTCGGACTCTCTTCTTAGAAACTCTTCAAGCTCACTGTGATTGCTCAGGTCCGCAAACAAGTCAGATTGTTGGCTCTGCCCTCTCAGCGCGCCGCGAGGGCGGAGCATGTTCAGGTTCGGGTCTGCGGGATTGTCACCAGAAGTGCAGCCTTCATTTTGGACCATCTCAAGCCCAACGGGCTGCTCTTGTGGCTTCTCCATGATGACGCTGCAAGCAGACGTGAAGGTCCGAAGACGTCCTGCTCGGGTTCGGGCGCATGTAGGGAGGGTGGGATTTACAGGATATTGAGTGGTAGGGGTTGACTTCTGCACATGGACTATTCCGTCTTATACAAAGACTACCAACCGTTCCACGGCATCGTCAGATGGGAACACGGGAGCATGCGCCAACAGCCAACAGACATGAATCATGACATAGCCCGGACCCTCTTCCGGCTTCTGCCACCCTTCCGCCTGGGGGCAGGGTGTAGGACGCGCATTGAAGGCGGCAGCCGCTCGTTGGGCAGCGCATCCGCGACCGCAGCACACCCCGGAGACTGAGCTGCGCATCAAAGGGCAGGATAGTCCCCGCCCAATGCGTGTCGAGCCGTGGTGGTGTGTAAGAGTAGACAGGGACCTGGAGCGGCATGACGTCTGGTCGACGCGAGTTGCGAGGGTTCTCGACCTCTCAGCGGGTGACTGGGACGGCACCCCGGCAGGTGTCATTGGGGGCTTCAGACCTCTCAGCCCAGAAGACGGGCGGTTGGTCTCTGCTGACGAACGAGCCGTGGAACGCGCCAATAATCAGTCGCATGGCTCATGCAACCTGCTACGCCCCAGGCACGTTGGTCGTCTGAAACTTCGAATATGCCGCTCGGCAACAGCTTCGAGCAAGCAGAATGTTGGCTTCCCACTGACAGTCGTCTCGGGGCATCAATCCCCCCACGGTTGCCACCTGCATGCTCGGTTCGAGATTGCTGACTGATGTCGTCCTCTTGCGCTTACTCCGGAATCCCTGATGGCGATGACGATGATGCGCATCCGCGAAGCAGAATCCTGCCGGGAAGGAGCTGAGCCTAGCTGATAAAATCCCGAGGCTGTCGTCATATCGCGGCAACCGGGCCTGTCAGCCTCGCATTCTGAGGAGCGTCGATCCATCCTCCAGGATGACAGCCGCAGTGCTTACTACGAGTCCGCAACGCGCTTAGCTCTCTCCCTCCTGGGCGGAATGGTGTCCCGAGAGGTCGCCGCCACGGAGGACTTCAGAAATTGTAGATAGGCACGAGATTCGCGGGCGCGAATTATGGCGCAGATATGGCCCTTGCTAAATCGTTGCGTGGATGTTGGACGATTCGGCGCTGTCCAATCCGAGCTGCAGTGTTGCCTAGGCCGTTGGTCTGTGCTATGGTGAGGTGGGACGTGGGGCGGGTTGGCACTTGACATGTTGGAAAAAGTTCCTTGGGGGTTGCTTGATAACCAGCTTGGCAGACAGGGCAGGGCCCGCCAACATCGTCGATTGTCAGGTTTGTTCTTCCAGACGGCGGCAAATGGTGCCAGTTAAACTGATTTCGGGGGCTGTTTCAGCTTGTCGGCCTCGACCCCAAGACGGCGTTCTGGCCCCAAATGCTATTTCGCCCCCAAGCGGCTGGCGGCGAAACCAAGGCCAACTGCCATCCTCAGCCCGCGCAGTATTAATGCCGCAAACGGATGGCTCGAGTTGCTACATATTTCGACTTTTCGTCCAAGCCACCACGCTTCAATTTGATCTCTACGAGTAGTTGCGACTCGAAGGCTCCGCCTCGCCATCGACCCAACAATGACAACCCGGAAGAGGTAAATATAGATCCAGAGACCCGCCCGGCACAATGGAGTCCAAGCCCTTCATCCCAGCCAGGTAGGCATTGTGGGCGGCACCAGTCCTTTTCGAGGCATTTAAGCTGTACAGTACTGTTAAGCTTGCGCGGAACCAGGTCTAGAAGCGAAGCCGTTTCGCACTCGCTTGTGCAATACAAATCAATGATGGCCAGCTTGCGGCAGTATGTATACTGTACTCGACCGTTCCACAGCCCGCCTAATAAGGCTCTAAAGTAGAGAGAGGTTTCCTTCATAGTTCACATGTACAGTGGAAGGCGTAGTGCAGCCCTTTGTTGAGATTCCACATTACAGTACAAATAGCGTAACCCTCTACATAGACATTGCCTGCCGCGACTCTGTAGACGACTGTTGCCCAGCCCCGTCATGGGTCGTTGACAGCAGCTAGGTCAATAAATGACCCAAGTTACACGCTACTCGTAAAGCCAACGCTTGACAGCTACTCCGTGGAGACTCAAATATCGGTTCATGGCTGAGCCATTGGATAGTTATCACCTGGAACTCGAGCCAAAGCGTCATAGGAGACTTCTTTTTACGCTAGCACATGCCGCCAAGGGCTGCAGAGACCCAAACTTACCTCTTCCCTTCCATTCTGTGTCGTTAGCCATCATTGTCCATACATTAGATATCCAAAGCACTCCTGCTAAAACCAGCTGACTCGGTCAATCACTTGAGGCTCTTTTCTTGGCCCATCCATGGGAAGCGGATCATAGCCTCCGTGCAGGCGTTCCAGGATACGTCCGATGGTCGTACCCATCATTGGCCGCTCGAACAAAGAACGAAGCAACTTAGCCTCCTTGCTTCTCCTATACGCTGGCTCGTTCACGGCGTAGTAGCGCAGCATGATGTTCAGGCACAATATTCCGGACGCATTTTGGAGGCTACCTCCAGCTTGCTCAAAGAATAGAGGCAAGGAGTACGCTGTTCTGGCCGCAAACGCCTCCGTGCGCTTTAGAAGAGCCTCGCTGCGGGTTGGGTCGGACGACTCAAGGACGAAGCTCATGACGGAGTAGAGCATCATACGGTTGAACCAGTAGATAAGCGAAATGTGGACTAGGGTGAACTCAGCATCGTTTTTCGGAATGGGAAGTGGCAAGCCTGCAACTGAATAGTCAAACTTGCCGATGTCTGTGCCGAGGCCCTGGGCCCACGAGTCCAAATCCTTTTCAATCTCGTGACAGTGAAGCATGATGATTTCTCCGTGTTCCTTTGTGTCGCTCGACGTGTGATTTTGGAAAGTACCAAGTTGCTCTAACAGTTCCGGAAACTCCAGCATGACGTCCATCAGTTGATCCATGGTTGTCTTCTTATAGACGGTCCACGGGATGGTCTTCCAGGTATGGCTACTAAAGGGCGATGTTCTTCTCTGTCCGATTCCCAAAATAGCCTGTAAGGGATTCGCGGGATGGTCAGCTACGGGGGCATTCTCGGTCAAGAATTGCACGGCGCCACGTACCATGTTCACGCGGCTGTCCACCAGCAGTTGATGCGCGGCTCCTGTCGTAAACGCAAGCGGGCCCCTGGCGAGAAACATTGCCTGCTGGCCCTCGCTGTGCCCCCGCCAAGCATGCACCTGCGGCCCGTCACTCGTGACGAAGAGGAGCTGCAGGCGGTGTCAATTAGCTTCACGGGGTGGTGTAGAGTTTGGCGGCGAGCCAACCACGGTGTCCGCGGTGCAGATGGTGGCTACATACCTCGAACGAGGCCATCAACCGCGCAGCCACGAGGAGGCCATCCCGCTTGTGTGAGTCCCGATGCTGTAGCGCCCGGCCGAGTTCGTGGACGGCTCTGTTGTATGCCTGTAACGCCTTGAGGCGTAGCTGCATGTCCGAGTTCTGCGTTGCCAGAGTGGCCATGGCCGAAGCGACGGTCACATAACGTAGGGTAGTCTCGGAGTCGCGAAGCTGGGGGATGAGCCTCGTCCACCCAACAGAGCCGAAGTTGGTCGCCTCTGGCGAGAATGCGCGGCCGCCCGGTAGCCATTTCGACCAGTAGTGGCCGAGATACAGCTGCTCCCTCGCCGACTGCACCAGAGGCTCTCTGAGGGCAACCTGGGAGCCGCGCTGCGGCTGCTTTGCGTACCGCACCCTCCACGCCTGCGCCGGGGCATATACGACGCCCGTGGCGGTAGGCTGAGAAGCAGCGCCGTTGTTGGTGACTTCTTGCTGGCTGGCGTTCACCCAGATCAGGTCCCGGCGGTAGCCGTCGCAGGGCAACCCTGCCTTTATGCACTGTTGACAAATGGGAGTTTGCTTGTCGCACTATGATGCCGAGTTCAGTCAGTGTGGCCCGTTCGCCAGCCCGTGACGATAATGCGCAGTCGTCGGGTCAGACTCACCCCCTTCTTCCTCTTCCTGCAAGTATTGCATCCCTTCGATCTGCCCGGGACCCCAACCATGGCAGCTGTATGCTCCTCGCGGCTAGCAACAAGAAATGGGCGTTTCTTAGCGCAAGACAAGCTCGTGCGCACGCACTTGACAAGGTGATTGTGGACGAGGCGGGAGGGGCGGTGGGCGAAATGGCGTCGGCTGAACCCGACGGCGCTTCCCTCTTCTGGACTACGGTCAGCTCCTCGTCCGCCGTTCGCTCGAAGCCCATCCCCTAATACATTAAGGTACACCCATTGCCCCACTTGGCCACAAGCTGCCGCTGCTGTAATTAATAATTAACCGCCCAGAACATGGGACACGAAATACGCCTTCCACTGACAGGTTTCCTCCATAGTTCACATGTAGCTGGGGCTATGAGGAGACATTGTGTGATACTCTTCAACGCCATATAGGGATGTTAAACCTGAGAAGGACAGTTATCTTAGTTCCTAAATAAATTCCCCGCCGCCTCTTCTCTTCTTTACTGGGTACCCCGTTCACGCCATACTCTAAGATGAAATGCTTCTTGCTTGGCCGTCGGCGGATAGATGTGGTTGAGGTTTCATCACATTTATGTTTCCTCGGCCATGGTTGAGCCTTGCGACCAGGGTCATGGGGCGGCGCGGTGTCGAGGACATTACCTGCTTGGAGACGAAGCATCACCTTCAAGATGACAGTGTAACAGTATAAAGCACAAGACAAGTATTAAACAGGACGAGGCTACAACTCATCAGCTGACCACACGACCAGACAACCACAAACGTCCAAACCATATATATCGTTTCCCGTAGATTGTAATTTACAAAACACACCGCCTAGTCGGAACAAACCATCGTGCGCAAGTATACACTCCGCCGCCCGCTGCTGGCGCGAGCGACGAATGAACCTCAGCCCCCCAAGAACCTTTCTAATACACATCCACACTCTGGCGTCTATCGAGACGAATCAGCCAGCGTCATGGCCTCCGCCCCCACCACGATCTCTTCTTCGTCTGGCTCCTCGATGCTTGTCCTGCTCGTCGCCTCCTTCACCTCCACGGCATGCTTGTCGTCCTCTCGCTTCTCACTCAACGTCGGCATCATGACCTCGTCCTTCAGCTCCTCCTTGTCGCCTTCTTGCCTGTTCTTGTCCTTGTCGCTCCTTGAGCCGAACGGCCATAGGCCGCTAAGACCCCTGCTGCTTTCTTTTGCCGGGTGCACTGCGAGAGGTCGTAGCAGAACGTTCGGACCACCCGATCCATCTCCCCCTCGGTCGTCCTCTGCCATTGCAAAGTCTCCAAACTCCTCGTCGTCGTCATCGGCGTCGTCTGAGTCGTCACCACCAGTCTTGTCCCCTGTGCCAATCACTCCTTTCCACCACAGACCTCGGGCACGCTCATGGGGAGCATCTCCACCCGCTTCATTGTCAACGTCGTCTTCCCCGTCTCGGAAGGGGTCTGCGTTGTCCTCATCGTCGTCGTCGTCATCATCGTGCAGCGTGGCCGAGGATGGCTGCGCCGTCGTATTGTTCTTCTGATGCATCGCCAACCTTGCTGCAAGCTGCAGCCTGGCCCTCGACGGCGGGATATTCAGTGGAGGGGGAGGAGGCGGTGGCGGAGGGATCGATGGCGGCGCCATCGTGTTGCCCGGATTGTTGATGGAGTCGGTGTAGGCTCGAAACTAAGCAAGCTCATGTCAGTGTTGTGGCCCAATGCCAACGCGAAAAATGAGACGAAAGGAAACGATGACGGGCAGTGAGCGACGGATCGTCGCAGGAATTGGGCAAATGACATCGACCCCCACGTTCCATTTCTTCTCCTCTGTGCTTTCTTTCTTTCTTTCCTCATTTGGGTCCTAGTGCCCCCAGTATACATCAAAATAAGAGTTCCATCCCGTCCATCCCTCCGATATCCTGTCATACAAGCAAAGCTGCAAATCCACGACGCCGCGTGTGATCATTCACCTTGGCAAGCGGCCTCGTAAGGTCTTCAACATCACGATCCTCAAATTCCTCCAAGTCGTCAAAAGGGGCACTTGCCCGGCGGTTGAATCCGTCGCGGAGTGTCCCATTCTAGGGAAGCATCTCTTGCGGGGACTCTCCATCCTCGAATAAGCCTTCCTCGTCCAGAACCTGCAACTGCAGGGGGGGACGGGCGGGTCCAGCCTCGTAACCCGGAGAGAACTCTGGCGAAACCGCCCTGGTGGCTTCAGGGCTCCTCATGACCACGTCCGCGGCATCCACGGGCGGGTCGATGGTGTCGATCGCTTCGACAGAATCCGTGCTTCGCTCATCAGAAGAATCGCAACTCACCTCGGAATTCACGTCCTCCTCGTCACCGTCGCCCTCTTCGTCCTCTTCATCGCTGCTACTGCCAAAGCCCGACATCAGCGTCCCAGCGCTGATGGCAAAGGGGCCAATGCCATTGCCTCCGCCTTCATTGAGCTCGATGCCTCCGTTCAGGCCCGCGTCTGTCAGGGCATTGGACGAGCTTGCAGACGCTGCTCCGAGGCCCGACATGCCGACGCCGCCACCTAGTCCGTTGCCGCCAATGCTTCCGCGATGCCCGAGCGCAACCTCTGGTCGAACACCGCCCAGAATAGCGTTGTCTCTCTCGCGGGTTTCGGCGAGAGCACCCTCGACGTAGTTGATCCAGTCCTGGCTCATGACTTTGTCGAGCACCATCTCCGACAGCAGCTCAGGTGGGTGTCGTTCTGTGAACTTGACGACCTCCTCGGCAATGAGGGTGAGGTGACCCATATACCCCATGCGCGTTTTGGTCTTGGCCTGGGACACGTCGCTAGCCTGCTGGCCGTTGATAATGGCGGTAGTGACATCCGCTGCCTCGAAAAGGGACACTGCGAGTGTCGGATTATATCCTCGGTCCATTGGTCCGTTAAACACCTGCTGCACGATGTCATAGACAACGTTGTGCAGAAAATTGTTCCAAGGGTATGAGAAGAAGAAGGACTGTCATTATTAGATGAGGAAATAGCACTCATTGTAGGTCAGGAATCTTACCAGAATTGCAGGCACCACACGATGCTCGACGAATTGCATTTTAAGATAGTCGCCAACCACAGGCTCCATCGAGCCGACTTCCTCCTTTTGCGGCTCAGCGACCGGATTTTCAAGAGTACTGCCCTCGTGTGTGGTGAGGTTCTCGTTGTCTGCAGCGGCGAGGTTTTGAGGTTCTGCCGACGCCTCTGCAGTCTCGGCAGTTGATGGCTGCTCTGCGGCTGTCTGAGGAACGCTCGAGGCAGAGAAGAGGGGTGCGGGTGTGTCCTCTGGGTGAGGTGATAGGTCGTGATGCTGGTTTGAAGCTGTCACGTCGCCAGGAACCAGTCCAGTTGTCTCGAGCTTGGCATCAGGCTCAGAAGCCGCCGCAGGAGCATCTACAGTTGCCGCTTCGGGCTTGGGCTGAGGATGTGCCTCCCCGATGGTCGGCACCTCTGGCACCTCAGACTGAGTCTTCTCGACCGCATCAACCGAGTCTGACGCCTTGTGCTGAACAGGCTCAGCAGCCTTGGCTTTCGAGGGCGACAGCGGAGCCACCACAAGTTCTGGGTCCTCAAATTGCTGTTCGTTGATTTTGTCGGCTCCAACAGAGAGGCGTGGCGAGCTGAGGGGTTCGTCGACGAAGTCATCCTCGTCCTTCTCCAAGAAGGAAATAGGCGGCGGCGCGGCAATGTCATCCTCGGCCTTGACGAACTCGTGCGAGGTGTCTTCGCTCATTTCCTTGCTCGGCTCCACCTCTTCGAAGCCATCTTCGTCCGCATTTGTACACTCGAGACGTCGGCCTTCCTCGGGTTGCGCGTGAGCGGCTCGCATCGTCAGTTCGTCCGAAGCATGGTCCTCGGTCCGTTGAGGCCCGAGCTGGCCCTCGGTCCGTAGACGAGCGCGCTCGATATCCCGCGCCGAAATGAGCTGCTCGGATCCGTTTTCGTTGAGCAGCCCCATGTTGCTGCAGTGCAAGAGCTCTGCCATCAGCTCGCAGGTCTTGAATCGGTCGAAGCCAAGTGGTTCGAGTTTCTCGCCGAATGTCGAGGCGTGGCCCGTCCTGCGCGACGGGCCGTTCATGATGAGGTCCATGAAATTGGGAACATTGTCCGCAAATCGCCGAAGCAGGGTGCCAAGATAAATCGGGTCACGACTTGACGGGACCGTATTGGACTCGGTGCCCACATCAGGATCGTAGTCGGAGTTGTTTTTCCTGATGACCTCAATAACGATCCCAACACCAACCGTCAGCGGGTTCCCGCCACCAAGCATGTAGCTGATGAGCTGCTCGACGCAAGGCTCGGACACAAGCTGCCGGGTGAGTTCGTTGGGGCCTATGCACTGCTGCTCGTTCTGCGAGGCGTTGGCAGAGATTGTGATGATGGCTTTGATGAAGTCGCCGGCAGCAGTCTGCACAACCCAGCTGTGCTTAGGGTCTAGACAGGCTAGGAGCGTGGGGATGATGTCCTTGGAATAGAGCCACTGGGATGAAAGATTCTCGTTAGGGAGTTACGTATGGACTCATCGGAAAGGGACGCATACCTCGACAATGCCTTGCCCACCTTCGGTGCGGTCCAGGGCAATGACCTTGAGTAGCAGGTCCATGACCATTGGGCATTCAACATGTTTGAGCAAGTCGGAGACGACATTGGGTAGGCTGCGGAGCAGCTCCATCATCTCCTCCGTCTTCTTCTCGAAGAGCGACTCATTGACTTTTGTGAAGTAGCTCGCCTGGAGCGGATCCAGAGGCGCAGGCCGCGAGAGAAACGCCCAGAAGCTGCGCACAAGCTCGCGATTCTCCGTGAGGGCCTCGTAGATGGACCACGTGTCGGAGCTCAGGACCTCGCAGGCGACGAGGGCATATCGGTTGCGCCGCTTCTCCTGCTCATCCTCGTCGGCATCGGTGGTGTCCGTCGCCCGCGAAGAGGCGCGGGACCGTGCAAATGGAAGCAGGCGGCCCTTGTTCTTGCCCTCGTCGTCTGCATTCAAGTCGTCGGAGGCCTCGACCACCTCAAGCTTGGGGGCGACCACATACTCGAGCAGCTTCTCGAGGACCTTGTCCTCACGGAGGTACTCGATAAGCTTCGTATTGTGCTGCTTAAGCTCTTGGATCAGATCGCTCTCGTCGAGCAGCTCCTCGAGGGTAAAGTCAGGCTTGTCGAGAATGGTGTCGATGGTAGAGATGTTGGCATAGCCGCCAAACCTCCAAAACATGGTGGAGAGCTCACGTCAGCGCGCTGGACGACGAGCGGCACCGACGGGCGAGGTGAAAAGAACGAACGGGTCGCGATGGACTCGACGGGCCGGATCGTATACAGCTGGGCTGTGGTGATGGATCGAGGTTTTGACGACCGTCGGGCATTCGGCAGAATTCGGCGAGCGGGAAAATGGGGGTCGTTGTCGCACAATGACGAGAATCCCCTCGCACTGGAGTGACGAGGAGGTGCGCTCTGAGGTGGCGCGAGGAGGCAGTATGTCGGGGTGCGAAATTGGATCAAACGCTCGTCTATCGCATGTCGCAGATGGGCGATGGCAGTGTCGGGGGGCGTGTCGTCGCTGACGAGGCGCGAGGATCGGGGGTCGAGAGACGGTCGTCTGGTTCTGCCCATATGGTGGAGGGATTGGGCTTGAAGGACGGGTGGGTCAGCCGCCCCGGTTGGGTCAGTCAGCAGCTCTCACAGGTTCCAGGGCGAGACGCCTATTTGGTCGCTGCGCGAGCGCTGCGACAGCGACGTCAGCTCAGCTCACAGGGCATTGTCTAGGCTGCCAATAAATCGTCAAGCAGCGCAGGCGCACGCGACCAGCCCGGCAGCCTGTCTTTACTAACGTACCTTACCTTGTGGATGTCGTCCTTTGACTTAGGCTGACAGTCCTGAGGACACTACGGAGGAAATGGAGCAAGCGTTGCACGTTTTTTGGCGCGAGCCCAAGCGGGGAGTCAACGTGGAAAGCCTTCAAGTTACAGGTTGCACTTGTGCGAGAGCGTCGCTGGCTCAGGATGAGAGCGCATTCACCGCCTATTGTCTGCTGCCTTTGGCTGGCAGTGGCTAATTCCCTCCGCTGCCAGTTTCTGCTGCGTCTCGCTCTCCTAAAAGCTCTGGTCGTTGACGGCTCGATAAGATGGATGCGAGCTGCTGCCTGTGTCAGGCTGGTCCCACCTACCCTGCACTCTGTAGCGTGCAGTTGCCTCGAGCCGAGGCTTGCGAGGCTGTCATCTGCCGCCAGGACGCTTCTGCGCGCAGGTGCCCAGAGTTCGAAGAACCTCGTCATGAATGTACAACTGTAATTTATGAAGTGTCTGTATTGACGCTGGATGTACAAAGCCAAGAATGCGTGGCGACGGCAGCCCATCACGCCAGATTCATCACTCGCATGCCTTTGTCTAGCTCGGCGGCCACTAGCTTCATCTCCCCTAGATCCTTCAGAAGCTCTCCCCTCCACCAAGTGTACCACCCGGCTATTTCGCCGAGGTCCGCATCGTCCCCCCGGCTCAGCCATTCCTGCAACGTGCTGTACCACATAGGGAACACGTCCTGCGCGAGCACCTCCGCCATGATCGAGCCGCCCAGCATTTGATGCCACTTCAGGACGCCCTTCAGGACCGGCAGGGTGAGCTCCTGCTCGCCTGGGTCCACGCGGAAATTGGTGCGTAGGTATCTGCCCATGGACGGCAGGACGTGGGACATGATCAGGGGCCGCCATGTGTCGCCCAGAACTTCCTGCCACTGCTGCAGACCCGGGACGACGCCTCGCTCAAACTCCCAGACGTCGATCAGCTGCCTGAACTTCCTCTTCACATCTGCCACCAAGCCCGTGCCTCGAGGGTCGAGATGGTACGGAGGCAAATACTGCAGCCAGGGGAAGAGCCACGAGTGGGGCAGATGATGGCTCTGGCGCTTCTTCTTCGGGTTCCAGTCCGACACTGCCGTCTCGAGCTTGCGGGCGATGTTGTTCATAAGCTGAGCTCGCACAAACGGGGGTAGAAGGTCGTTCCAGTTCTCGACGACGCTGAGCATCGGCGCTGGATCGAGGGGGTCCCATTCTCGGACCGCAGCCAACACCTGAGGCAGCCAGTTCTTGTACATCATGCTTTCGTAAGGCGTTGTCGCTTTGTGATGCCGCCGGTAAACCCCGTCGGTCTGCGGCGCTGTCGAGTCCCATTTACCAATGGCCCGACCGTCGTTACCCAGGTCCGACTTCGTCAGCAAGCCGGACAGCTTCTGGAGGTCCGATGCAAAGCGAGCCGGCTCTGTTAAGGGTTGCCAGTCCGAACCTCTTAGGAACGGGTGGATTGCCGCAACGGCGATGTCCGCGGTTTCAGCATTGAGGGACCCGAGATCAACAGCCTCTTGGAGGCATTTCATGACCTGGGCCCAGTCGGACACTGCCGTCAGCTGCTCCGTGACAAGGGTTGAAAAGCTCTGAAGTCGTTCAAAGTCGGATTTTGCGTCTTCGACCTCCTGCTCTCTCTCTTTCAATTCGAGGTTCAGCCACGTCTTCCGCTCCTCCAAGCTCCTCCATTCGTCAGAGAAAGCCAGCAAGTCTGCCTGCGCCCGCCTCACCAACTTCTTAGCCTCGACGATCTCCGCTGACTCAGGGACGCCCGACGTTGGCGTCATGACGCCAGTGGTCGAGGTGAGCATCCTGCCCTCGGGGCCGGTCATGTCGAGAATCGGTGTGAAGGCATCCGGAATATGCAAGCCGGGTGCCGCGGCCTTGAGTTCCTCCGCCGTCAGATACTTGGTCTTCTGCCTCCGAGGAGTGCTGGCCGCGCTACTGCCAGCGGTTCCTAGAGCTTTGTTCTTGGCCTTTCTTCGCTTCTTCTTCTCTTCGTCCGAGTCGATAACATCTTCGCCGCGTAGTCGAGCCTGCCGTTTTTCTTCCTGGCGCTCTTGTTCCGACTTTTCTTTCACTGCACCCAGACCCATGCCTTGAGGTCGCAGGTTCGCCTCAATAATCACGTTTCGTCCTTGCCCCTCCTTGCCCAAGCCCTTGCCCTCGACGTAGCCCATCTTGGCCATCATTCGGGCGCCGAAGGACTTGGCGTTGATTTTGCCCTTGGCCCCAAAAGCACTTGGCTGTGGCTTGTTGCGTGGTGGTGAGTTTCCCGCCTCGGGAATTTGGAGAACCGGTGCGTTTGCGGACGAGGGGACGAACCCGCTTCCGAGGACACTTTTCCCATCAAACTTGGTCTTGAATGCGGCGCGAGGCGGCTTCGGGGCCGACAGGCTCTGATCCTGACCATTTGCCTCCTTTACCCAACTCAGTCCTCGCGCCGCATTTCCAAACCCGAGGCCGACACCGCCATCGGCAGCATCATCGTCGTCATCGTCATCGTCGTCGTCATCGTCGTCCCGGCCGGTACTTCCGTTGCCAAGGGCAGGTCTGGAGTCCTCGAACTTCTTGTCTTCTTCCACGTCCTCGTCATTTACGGCTGTGGGCACGAAGCTCATCCCTTTGCTTCTCAAAGTCTTTCGCTTCCATCGTTGACCGCGCCGCTCGTCCTCGCTGTCCGAACCGAAAATGCCTAGCGCCGCCTTCTCTTTGTTGTTTCCTCCCACTCGACGTCGCTTTCGAGGGTTGAAGTCGCCAAAGTCGTTGTCTCCGGCATCGACACCCGGCAAGTGGTAGTCGTCCTCGTCTTCTTCTTCAGAAGCCGAAGAAGAGAGCTCGGCGGCGGAAGCTTTGGTGAGCCGAGAGGGGTCGAACGCGTAACGCGCCGACTTTTCCATGTTGATAGGCTCCCTATAGCTCGTAAGAACCTAGCGAGAGAAGTAGAGATTTTATTCGAAACACCCCATCACGGGCGATCGTGGCAAGGTTCTGGAAATGCGAAGCTGCGCGACGTACGTCAACTGCAGGCAGCCACGCGCGCCAAGTTTATTGTGCTATCTTATCTTCACGTGACCTAACCGTGCATCTCAGCTCGCCAGCTAGACCATCAGTTCCGCAGCTTCACTGTCCTGCTGTCAAACCGCTACGGCGTTCGTGCTTGAAAAAATAAGACAGTCTCGTCGCTCTTGTGTTATTGTGATGACGAGATGTTGAACGGAAAAGATCTAACGCTTTTTTGTACCACATTGCCTCATCGTCGTTAACCAGTCAGTATGGGGCACGCCCGGTATGGGCACCTCAATCCTGCGAGCAAATACTGGCAATTGAAACGACCTCATTCGAGCGAATGAGGAATCTGCATCTTATGTCCGGGAGCTCTGTCTCTGTTCGCAACTCTTACGGAGAATTTTCAGCCACATGCGGTTTCTGAGCTGAGATTCGTGATTGTCAAAGCAGGAGTGCGCACTGTCTCAGCACCCACTTACATGGGAAATGAAATCTCGGGCAAAAGATAAAGACGGCGCAGGACATTGTTGTGGAGGGCAAATAATATGTCTCATCAGCGAGGCCAGCGACAATGGCAAGGTAGGCTATCAAATTGTCGCCACTGGCCGCTGGACGCTGAGAAGAAAGATCTTCGCTACTGAGAATGTCATAACGGGCAGAGAGGAGATGACGCGCCGAGTAGCCAAATGGAGTAACTAAGATCCCTAACAAAAACAGAAGGCCGCGGTGACTTTTCTTTCTCATTCTGCAGGCGGCGTTCATATTGCATGGTGTAGGATTCGTTGCATCTTTAAGCTGGTCAACGGCAATGCTGCGCAGCCTTTACGGGTTTAATTGCAAATTGCGATGGAGCGGCGGCTTGTTGACGCGTGCGCGTTTCTGCAGCAATGGGGCGTCCCCACGACGTTTGGGGGGTAAACAGCCCAGCGGGAGAAAAGGGCCCTGGCTGTCCACATACCTTATGGATCCCTGCCTATTAGAAGTCCATGCAAGTGCAGTACGAGTAATCGACCTACGAGTACAATACGCCAGACCTTGCACTCGTGACTCGGCAACGCAACGGCGCTGCGACCGAGGCGCGCAACGTCGAGCTCGGGATGATCGCGTCGGGTTGGTTGGGCCCTGATGAATGGCGCAGTCAGGTGTCAGTGGCTCCCGTTAGGCTGTTGACTTTGCGCTTGCCCTGGGGCCTGGGCGGCGCCGCGCAGGGGCCAGGGGTTCAACCATGCGCTCATTGGCCCCGTTCCGCCAGCGCCGTCTCCCCACCACAGCCTGTTCCTGTGACGGGGTCGATCGATGTTTGTGTCCCCTTCTCGACCAACAACACCCCGTCCTCCTGCCAGCGTCTTGCTTCTGACGATTCTTTAATCATTGCACTTGCGTACGTTACTTTGTGAGCCTGCTTACACGACCACTGTGTTCGTGTTTTCGCGCCCGTTCCTCTTCCTATTACCCACGGCCCCGTGTTGGTCCTACCGCGCCGTCTCGACTTGCGAGCTCCCCCGCCAACGACCGACGACGCATCGCAACCGGCGCATTCCTGCCCCGAGCTATCTGCGTACTGCGTTCGCTGTCTATCCGTGAGGATACGCGAGCACGGTTAAGGAGAGCAAGAACCGAGCTTCGCAACCACTCTTGCCCATCTGGCCGTCGCTTCGCCAGCCCCTCATCCGCGTCGCAACACCCGCCTGACCGCGCCCTCCCCGCTCTTGCGCTGAGGCCGTAGCCGGTATGTGCAGCTCCTCTTCCTGCGTTCGACCCGTCCTGCAGCGTGGTCATGTACGACGTCGCCGAGATCGTATCTCGGTGTCCGGCGTGCGCCGTGCAGCATGGAGCAGCAGCTCCGCCTCCGGTCCATGCAGAAACTGATAAACAAGCTCGGCAGGTTCGTAAGACTCCACAGGCGACGCCGGCATTTCTGTCACCAAGGCTCCAGCTCCATTGAAGACGATTTTGAGTACCCCGAGACCATGGCGGACAAGGAGGAGGATTTCAGCTCGTTGCCGCTGTCCGATCGCTTCACCCACAAGGTATGTCGCATTGCTCGACCTTGATGTTCCGACGCATGACGGTGCGCTGATGCCGATGCACAGCAATGGAAAGTCAGAAAGGAGGCCTATGAGGAGGCGGCCAAGCAATTCGCCGCCTCCCCCGACGAGTCCGACCCTTGCTTCCGGCCCTTCGTAAACGAGCCCAGTCTATGGAAGTCTGCCGTCGCTGACTCCAATGTCGCCGCGCAACAAGAAGGCATCATAGCGCTTTGTGCCTTTCTCAAGTTTGGAGGGCGTGACGGCGCGCTGCGGACGCGAGGGATGACTATCACGCCAATGGTGGAAAAGTCGTTATCGTCCACGAGGGCAGCCATCAAACAGAACGCGCTCGAGGCCATACTGCTCTACATCGAGATCGACGGCGCCGCCCCGGTACTCGAGGACGTCATCCCTGGTCTCTCCAACAAGGTACCCAAGAACGTTGCCGCGACTCTGAATGCCCTGACCGCCATCTTTCACAACTACGGGTGCAAGATTGTGGATCCCAAGCCAGTCCTCAAGGCGCTGCCCAAAGTGTTTGGCGCTGCCGATAAAAACGTTCGCGCCGAAGCGACGAACCTTACCGTCGAGTTATACAGATGGCTGCGTGAGGCGATGAAGCCCATGTTCTGGGGGGACTTGAAGCCGACCCAGCAAACCGACTTGGAGGCGCAGTTTGAAAAGGTCAAAGCAGAACCACCGCCCAAGCAAGAGCGCCTGCTTCGGTCCCAGCAAGAGGCGGCCGCAGCGGCTCCTGCCGGTGGTGACGACGGCGACTACGGTGAGGAAGAGCCGGAGGAGGCCGCAGAAGTGGACGCCTTCTCCCTTGCCGAACCCGTGGACATCTCCAAAAAGGTGCCCGATAACTTCAGCGATATGCTGGCGTCTTCGAAATGGAAGGACCGAAAGGATGCCGTCGACGCCCTCGCACAGGCGCTCAACGTGCCTCGCATCAAAGACAGCGACTTCAACGAGATCACTCGGGGCTTAGCCAAGTGCATGAAAGACGCCAACGTTGCCGTGGTGGCTCAGGCTGCCCAGTGCATTGAGCTGCTGGCCAAGGGTTTGCGTCAGAGCTTTGCCAAGTATCGAACTGTCGTAATGCAGCCCATCATGGATCGACTGAAGGAAAAGAAAGCGACCGTCGCCGACGCGCTTGGCGCAGCTCTCGATGCCGTCTTTGGATCCACAAACTTGACGGAGTGCCTCGAGGACATCCTCGCATATCTCGGCAACAAGAACCCCCAGGTCAAGGAGGGTACCATGAAATTCCTCATTCGCTGTCTGCGAACGACGCGCGATGTTCCAAGCAAGCCCGAAATAGCATCCATCTGTGAGTCTGGAAAGAAGCTACTGTCGGAGTCGAGCCCTACGCTGCGAGACGGCGGTGCAGAGATTCTGGGGACCGTCATGAAAATCATTGGCGAGCGAGCCATGTCGCCGTACCTCGACGGCTTGGACGACATTCGAAAGACGAAGGTCAAGGAGTTCTTTGAGACTGCAGAGGTCAAGGCCAAGGAGAAGCCGAAGCCCGCACCGGTTGCCAAGGCACCACCGGCGGCGGCGAAGAAGGTTGTGGGAGGGAAGAGGCCGGTCGCGAAGAAACCTGCGCCAGCCGCCGCTGCGCCCCGGCCAGCCGAAGTAAGCCCCTTGTCACCCCAGCAGACTCCCAAACCTGCTGCTGCGGGAAGCAGACTAGGAATGCCCAAGTCTTCTGGGATCGGCGGTCTCAAGGCTCCCCAGAAGAGAACCCTTGGCGCCCCTGCAGCAGCCTCGCCACGTCGAGCTCCGGGCGGGCCGCCGGTGATGCCGGCCGACGACGAGCCGGCGCCTCCTGCGCAACCCCGCCTCGGTCTATCTCGCGGACTCGCCGGCCGGTCGTTGGTGAAGCCTGCAGCGGCACCTGCTCAGCTCCCTCCAGAATCTCCTCCTCCGTCAAGCGGGTTGACTGCTGTGGAGCGAGCAGAGCTGGAAGAGCTTCGGGCAGCCAACGAGCGTTTGTCCCGTCAACTCGACGACCTGCGACAGGAGCGGAGCAAGTTCATGTCTGAGATTCAAGAGTTGAAGAATCACAATGCCGGCCTCATCGAGGACCACACGCGCGATGTATTGAGCATCAAGGCCAAGGAGACGCAGCTTGTTCGCGCTCGTAGCGATGCCGAGGCGACGGAACAGATCAACGAGAGGCTGAGGCGCGAGCTGGAGCGTTTGAAGAGGGCGCTGAGTCGCGCCGAGGGCCTCGGCGCTGCATCGGGCGTGGGAAGTCCAGGTGAGTTTCTGCTAAATGTGACAATTTTCCTTGCCATAGTCACTGATCTGAGGTCGATAGTTACGTCCCCAACACACGACGATGCCGGCATATTCCGTGATCCTGCGTCTGCCGCAGCCAACCGGAACCGGATGAGCTTCACCAGCAACCTTTCTGAGGAGAAGGAAAACGGCGAGATGATGTACCCTAGAAGCAAGCTGAGCCCCGAGATGCGACACACCAGCAGCACTGCCTCCTCAGGACGGGGCTCTCCTGCTAAGGGCTTCAGAAGCGCACCGTCCCGTGACGATGGGAGCGAGTTCGGAACTGGCATGACGAGAGACCGTCCCGTCTCATCCTTGCCGCAACCATCCGGCGGTGCCCCTGGCGAGAGTTGGAGACGAGCTGCCGAAGTGACCAGCCAGCTCAAGGCTCGGATCGAGCAGATGAAGGTATGTCCTGCCGTCGACGACAGACGATATTACTAGGTCTAACAGCGCACAGGCCAAGCAGGGCTTCTCTCGACCCTAGAGCACTTTGCGTCCGAGAATAAAGTATATGAATGATGGATTGCTTTGCGTGCGATTGGCCGCCATGATGATCATAATTGGGCGATCGATCCCATGTGGCTCGAACGATGGCGGAGCTGTAGAGGGTATTTGTGCATTTTCAGGGCGTTGGGACACATACCCCCATGTTTCTTCCATGCGATTGATGGGAACTATTACGGCGATGCAGGATGAGGTTGGAGCTTCGTGGCTCGATACTCCGCGGCGGTAGAGTGTCAATACAAGTCAACAAGGTCTTTCACTGGAAACCATCGTTCGTGTCTCTGATGATGTTGGCACATTGCGAGCACCGCACAGCTACCCTGGAGCCCTACCGGAGGGCCGATGCGTCGAGAATACAGTTAGTTAATGGGCAGCCCAAAAGCCCAAAAATGCTCAATTGCCGGTGCAATGGAACCTTTGGTATTGGTCGGAAATGCTCTCAGTGACGATGGTTGAAATTATTAAAGAGACTCGAAGCAATGCTACCGTTAAAATCGCACGCCTAAACTCCGTTCAAGAAATGTCGCTCAACCACACCCTGGCCACTCACTTTCCCTTCTTGTCGTCTTTGCTTTTGCTTCCTTGATCATTCTTCTTGTCATCCTTCTCCTTGCCATCATTCTTCTTGCCACCCTCCTCCTTGCCATCCTCCTTGTCGGTATCCTTCTTGTCAGTATCCTTCTTGTCAGCATCCTTCTTGGCGTCCTTGCTGTCGTCCTTCTTGGAACTCTTCTCCCCCTGTTGTTGCTTGTCACCCTTGTCGGCGTTCTTTTCGTCGTCCTTCTGGGCATCCTCTCCATCGCTCTTCTGGTTGCCCTGCTTCTCCGAACTCTCCTGATCCCCTTGCTGCTTATCATCCTTCTTCTCGCCATCCTTTCCTGCAGCCTCGTCCTCGCTCCCCTTCTGTTCATCCTTGCCTCCGGTCTTCTCGCTATCCTTTTGTTCAGAGCCCTTCTGCTCACCCTTCTGTTCGTTCTTGTCCTTTCCCGAATCTTTGCTACCGTTCTTAGCCTCGCCGCCCTTCTTGGTTTGTTCCTTTTTCTTGGCTTGCTCCTCTTTCTTGGCCTTCTTCTCGGCCTCCTCCTTCTCCTTCTTAAGCTTCTTCTTCTCTTCTGCCTCCAACTTCGCCCAATCAGTCGTGGTATCTGCAAGCCCTGGCTGGGAAATGCTGTCCTTCATGCCGTGGAGCTTACGGTGGTCGCTGATTGTGGCACGCCCGACCAATGACACTACAATGGCGATAAAGACCATGGTGGTGAGCAACAGGCGATATGTTCCGTACCAATATGGCATCCAGCCGCGCGCTGTGGCGCGCGTGTCGGCAAAGTATAACGCGACAAACGCCATGAGCTGCGTGGTGAGGGCGTACTCAAGGGGCATCAAGAGAGTGGGCCATGCGATGACGGAGGCTGCGACACCCATTCCGTAGCGGAAGCGCGTGCGTTCCGGCGAGGGCTTCTTTTCGGCGTACTCCAGCCCCTGTGGCAATATGTCAGTCCCAGTTGATCATCTTCCTAAGGACGCGCCCTACCCAGTGAATGGCTCCGAGGAAGGAGATGATGACGGCTCCGTAGCCGAGCTGTAGCGGTTCAATCACACTTAGAAGATACCGAGCCGTGTCATGGTTAACGAGTATCATGTCGTAGAAAGAGTTGCCCGTTGGAACCAGCTTGGTCAGATCCCAAGCCAAGAAGACTGTCGAGAGTGAAGTGGCCAGGTACGGAACGGTGCCAGCAAGGCCAAGAATGTGGGATTCTCGAGGAACGTCGGAAAGGCGAAATGTGTCTTTGATGATTCCCTGTAGCGCATTAGCTTGCAAGACGAATCGTTGGTGAGTAGAGCTCTTGACTTACAATGTCATGCTTGAGGCCTTGTTGTAGCTTATCTTCGTTCTGGCGAGGAGTTGAGGAGCCTTCCATGACGTGGCGCACGGAGCTTTCAGAGGAAACTTCGCCCGGCCGCGGCTTAAGTGTCTCCTGAGCGACCTTCTGCTCATGTTCGCGATCAATTGGCGCCTTGGGCGGCGGAGGGTTGGAGCTGCTGCTGGCAGAGCGAACAGCGGAGAGTCCCCGAGGATGAGGTGGAAGCTGGGGGCGCAGAGCCAGTGAGGAGAGGTTCGTAGGAGCGCGTGCGCCCAAGCTCATCGACAGAGCTCGCGGGGCGAGGAGAGACAGCGGCCGGGACGCTCGAAACATGGTGGCTCGAGGTCGGATCAGCGGGGCTAAAGTACGGATTGGGCGTGCAAGTCAAGAGATGGAGCGCGTCTCGCGGCAGGCACAGATGTCAGAATGGGAACAAGAGCCAAACACAGTCAATTGAATGAGGTAGGGGGTTTGCGATATTTGGGTATTAGGAGCTCAGGAGCTTTGCTGGAGCTTGGAGGATGGAGCAGGATATAGATGCACTATGGCATCATCGTCGGAAGCTCGGCGCCTTGCTTTGGGGCTCGGGAAGGAGCCGAAGTGGTCTGTGTGCGCGGGGGAAGCTGAGCTGAAGCCAGCGGAGCAGGTACAGGTGCATACCAGTCTCGTGACAGCCTGGGCTGCGACTTGAGAGCTTGGGGATGGGTGGTCAATAGAGCATTGGAAGTTTGGCCGTGAGGACTGTGACGTAATGCTGCCAAGAAGGCGGACGGCCCAGGAAGGTCTAGCAGTGCGAGCAGCCTGCTAAAAAGCGCCGTTGGCGGAAAACGGCTAGCGAGGCATCCCCAAGCTACACTGTAAAAGTCAGCTATGCCCGTCTCCAGTTCCTCTTTTGTCGACACGTTCAAAGTTGTGCAGGCCCTTTTATTTTATTCAGTAGTCGCCGGTGGTGAAGCTGTAGTTGACCAGGCGCTGTGTGACGAGCTGCTGTAGCCTGCAGTGGCTGCGCGGTGCACGCTGGGCAGCATCGGTACAGGGTGAGGTGCCGGGAAGCCCTCACAACTACATCAGCAAGCTGCTCATTCGTACCTGCCCTGCTATGCGTACTGTGTCACCTCTACGATCAAATACACTCCGTACGAACTAATCGTATTCGCACACAACGACGGAACACGCGTCGCCCCCAAAACCTCGCCTGCTGCAGCCACCCTGTCCTTGGCTGCCCGCTCGAGTGGCTGGCTGGCTGCCCTGGCAGCGCTGGGGCAGGCTACGTCACTACGTCGGCTAGCTGCTCCCACGCTTCGCTGCCGTCTGGATTATTCTGGGGTCACCTCTGCCCATCACCTAATCGGATTCAGCTGCGTTCCTGGATCGTCCGTCACGGTTTCGTCGGGCCTCGAGCAGAACCGGCACCCTCGCCTTTTTGCTGCCCGCCGACGCACTCTCATTTCCATCCTTGCCAGCGTTGGTGATTCGCACAGTCGGCTTGAACCCCGCCTCGACAGTGCTTGCCCGCCTCCGCCTCTCTACCTACATCCCAACGGCCGATCCGCTCCGACCGATACTGGCAACGGGTACGACGACGACGACCGAGTCCACATCGACGGGGACCGCTGGATGCTCGACCTCCCACGCACTCGTGACGCGCGACACCGCCCTCTCCTACCGATGTTGTCCTTCTAGTCGCCGTCTCACACTCTCCACCTCCGCTTCCCGGCCCGGGTTACGGCATATCCTCCTTCGCCATGTTGGAGGGCCTCGTTGCGGGCTTGCTCAACCGCTTCCTGGGCATGTACGTCCAGAACTTTGATCCAACACAGCTCAAGGTCGGCATTTGGTCCGGCGATGTCAAGCTCCGCAATCTCGAGCTGCGCCGCGAGGCACTGGACCAGCTCAAGCTACCCATCGACGTCAAGGAGGGCCACCTTGGCGAGCTCACCCTCGTCATTCCCTGGTCCAACTTGCGCGGAGCCCCCGTCAAGGTCTTCATCGAAGATGTCTACCTGCTCGCGAGCCCTCGGGAAGAGGCCGAGTACGACGAGGACGAGGAGCAACGCAGAAAGCAGCGCGTCAAAATGGAGAAGCTTGACAGCGCCGAGCTGCTGAAGGAAAAGAATCGCGAGGGCATGAGCGCCGAGGAGCAACAGAAGAACCAGAGTTTTACCCAGAGCCTGGTCACAAAAATCGCCGACAACCTCCAGGTGACAGTCAAGAATATCCACATCCGATACGAAGACTCCATATCGGCGCCAGGTCATCCCTTCGCTTTGGGGTTGACGCTCGAGGAGTTCAGCGCCGTGAGCACCGACGGCCAATGGAAGCCGACCTTTATACAAGACTCCACGTCGGTCACGCACAAGCTCGCAACGCTTGGCGCGCTGGCTGTGTACTGGAACACAGACTCGGAATTGTTCGGCAGCGGCCGAGAGGCAGAGTCAACGCAGGACAAGACCCTGTCACACGATGACATGCTGGAAAGATTCAGGGGCATGATCGGAAAGGACGTCGTCACCGCGAACCATCAGTTCATCCTAAAGCCCGTGAGCGGGCAAGCCAAGATCGTACTTGACAAGTCCGGCGACATCCATACCCCAAAATTCAAGGCCAACTTGTTGTTCGAAGAGATTGGCCTCGTCCTCGACGACGACCAGTACCGCGATGCTCTGATGATGGTCGACTTGTTCCACTACTTTATTCGCCACCAGGAGTACAAAGCGCTTCAGCCAAAGGGCGTTCGTCCAAAGGAGGATCCACGGGCCTGGCTTCAATTCGCTGCGAATGCCGTGCTGGGCAAGATCCACGAACGGAATCGCAAGTGGTCCTGGGATTACTTTCGAGAGCGCCGCGACGACCGCAAGAGATACATCGAACTCTTCAAGAAGAAGAAGCAGCAGCAGCAGCTGTCGCCAGACGAGAGTGAGGACCTCACGAAGCTCGAGTGGAAGCTGGATTACGAGGACCTGCGCTTCTGGCGATCTCTGGCTCGCAACGAGCTGAAGAAGGAGAATGCCCAGGCGCTGAAGAAGCAGCCGCAACAACAAGAGGGGCAGGGCTGGTTGTCGTGGATGTGGGGATCGAAACCGCAGGGCACGATTGAGCAGAATGAAGAAAACACCCAGATGACGGAAGAGCAGCGAAAGGAGCTGTACGACATGATTGACTGGGACGAGAAGACGGCTTTGGCCGAGGCAGTCGACGTTCCGCGAGAGGCGGTAAATTTGTGCCTCGAGGTGTCCCTGAGCACCGGAAGCTTCACGCTGAAGCAGAGCCCGCATGACAACCCCACAGATCTCCTTAGCCTGCACTTTGACGTCTTCAAGGCCAAGGCACTACAAAGAAAGGACTCTATGCTTGCCAACGTCAGCCTCGGAGGCTTGCGCGTGAACGATGGCACGACCCCAAACAGCCTCTATCCCGAAATTGTGCGCGTCAAGGATGCCCCTGACACGAAGAAGCGAAAGCGTTTGTCTTTGATAGAGCTGGAGGAGAACCACGAGGAGCCGTTCTTCCAGTTTGAATTTGAAAACCACCCTATCGAGCGCGATGGCGACATCGCGGTTGTAGGCAAACTGAAGCCGCTTGAGGTCGTCTGGAATCCCAATTTTGTCATTGGGGTCGTTGACTTCTTCAGGCCACCCGAGAGACACATGGAGTCCATCACAGCACTGATGGAGACTGCCGGCGCGACTGTCGAAGGCATCCGGGAGCAAACTCGCGCTGGACTAGAGTTTGCGTTGGAGGAACACAAGACGATCAATGCCGAGCTGGACCTGCAAGCACCTCTCATCATCGTCCCCGTCAGCATCACCACCGAGGACTCAACCTGTCTCATCGTGGATGCGGGTCACATCCATGTCAAGAGTGAGCTGGTGGACCAGGACACCATGAAGGAGATCCAATCGAAGCAAAGGCAGGCCTACAGCGAGGAAGATTTCAAGCGGCTCGAGTCCGTCATGTACGACAAGTTTATCGTCAAGCTCACCTCCACTCAAGTTCTCATCGGACCCTCCATCGAGGAGACCAAAGCGCAGTTGACAGAGAAGAGCAACGACTCTGGTTTGCACGTGGTGGAGCAGATCAATGTGGACTTTGTGGTAGAGACTTCAATCTTGCCCAAAGCGCCGAATTTGACCAAGCTCAAGGTCTCCGGCCACTTGCCTATGCTGCACGTCGCGGTCTCGGATTCCAAATACAAGAACCTCATGAAGGTTATAGACTCTGCCATACCCAAATTTGGAAACCAGGAACAGCTGGAGCCAATGCCGCAGGAGCAGCCCCACGAGCCTGAGCGCCCGAGACTCGTCAGCAGTGCGTCAAACAAGTCTCGGCGGAAGTCGCAGCGCGAGCGCCGCCAATCGTCCGCTTTCCCGTTCATGCAACCGCAGACCGCCGTCATCTTGGACGACATGGACGATGAAGACGACGATTTCGAGGACGCCACGGCTGGAGTCGAGGGACAGCAGCTGAAGATTCAGCAGCGGAGCTTCCAATTCAGCTTCAAGGTAGACACTCTCAAGGGCTCGCTTTTCCGGAGCGACCCAGATAAGAGGAAGCCGGATTCTCTACTCGTCGAACTGGTGGCGGAGCGCTTTGACCTGTCGTTCTACACTCGGCCTTTCGACATGGTGGCCGAGGTGTCTCTCGGGGCGGTGTCGGTCGAGGACTTCGTGGACAACCCCCCGGGCGAGTTCAAGTCAATAGTCTCGTCGGGAGATAACGAAGACCTCCAAGCTGGGCGAAGCCTTGTTCACGTCAAATTCACCAAGGTGAACCGACAGTCGCCAGAGTTCATGCCCGTTTATGAGGGAGTAGAAACGAACATCACCGCTGCCATCTCTACTATCAACCTTGTTGTGACTCGCAAAACCTTGTTGACGTTGCTCGATTTCATTCTGGTCACATTTACCAATAATGACAACGAGAAGGAGCAAGCCAATCTGGCGCTCCTAGAACCAGATGGTAATGACACTGCCGAAGCCGACGAGGGAGCAGTACAGTCCGAATCGCAGAATGCAGACGCAGGCTCCATCAGAGTCAAGGTCGACCTGAAGAGTATCCGACTCATCCTCAACAACGACGGCATCAGGCTCGCGACGCTCTCGTTGAACCAGGCCGACGCTGGAATTTTCCTGCGCGGAAAGACGATGCGCATTTCTGCCAAGTTGGGCGACCTGTCACTCGTTGATGATGTGAATCTCGGTGTATCCGAGGACTCAAACTTGCGCAAGCTGGTCACTATCCAGGGCGATGACCTCGCCGATTTCCGGTACGAGACGTTTGATTCAACCAACGAGCAGGCATACCCAGGCTACGATAACTCCGTCTATCTACGCGCTGGTTCCGTCAAGGTCAACTTCGTCGAAGAGCCCTTCCGCAAGATCATTGACTTTCTGGTTAAGTTTGGCAAGATGCAGGCTCTATATAATGCCGCCCGACAAGCCGCTGTTTCTCGAGCCAACCAAATCCAGCAAAGCCCGAGCAGGTTCAAGTTTGATGTGGTTGTCAAGACGCCGATTGTCGTCTTCCCCCGCTTGACGGTACCAGGCCGTCCCAAGCGCGACCTTGTCACGGCATACCTGGGCGAAATTTATGCCCAGAACAAGTTTGCGCCTCTCAACGACAGCCAGGATGCGGCTATTGCGATGAAGATTTCTGCTGGCATCAGGAACGTTCGGCTTACTTCGGAACTTCATTACGAGGATGACAAGTCGGAAGAGCTCGAGATGATTGATCATGTGGATCTGGGGTTCAACATTACTCACGCCGAGCACAAGAAGGGCGTGAAGCGCCCAGACACAGAAGTTGAAGGATCTCTATCTGATATCAAGCTCCGTTTGACGCAGCATCAGCTCAAGTTTTTGATGGAAATTTCCAAGTCCGTCCCAGCTGCATTTGCAGGCGACGGCGATGACAGTGATGACGAAGCCGCCAGACTTGTCGACGAGGATACCCTGCAGCGTGCGAGAAGCATGCCGGCCGACGATGGCTCCAGCAGCGATCAGCATCTTGTAGATCTTTCTCCCGAGCTGGGGTCCGTTGAGAATGCTTGGACCAAGTTGGACCTGGTGTTTAACGCTCACACTATGGGCCTCGAGCTCATCATGGCCAAGGATGACGAACCAGTCGGTGACTTGGCGGCGTCTAGCTTGTCGCGTTTCTCTCTCGATGATACCAAGATCAAGACGCGAATGTTATCTGATGGCTCACTGGAGGCGGAACTCATGATACGCTCATTCACGATATATGACACTCGGCCAAGGGACACAAACAAGTTTCGTCGAATCATGACTTCATCAAACAAGGAGGACCAGCAGCTGATGGCCAGTGTCACGATATCTGGCGGCCAAGAGCGAAACTTGATCGCAATGGCTACGATTGATAGCCCGCGTGTTATCTTTGCCCTGGATTATCTCTTTGCCATTCAGAAGTTTGCGACAGAGGGCTTGACCGTGGACGATTCCAGTCCGATGGACGATGAAAGCCTCACAGAGACACCTGAGGAATCAGATGCCGATTCTATGCAGGTTACCTTCACGCGTGCGAAATCTGAACGGTCAAAGTCCCAGGTGTCTCGGCGGGCCATCGAGGCCGACTCCAAGGCTCAGCCTGCCATGACAGTGGCTTTCCGCGTCAACCTCGTCGATGCCCAAGTCATTCTCATTGCGAATCCCCTGAGTTCAAGCTCCGAAGCGATTGTCTTGAGCATTCGGCAGATGCTCCTCTCGCAACAGCATGCGCTCACGTTTCAAATTTCCGAAGTCGGCATGTTTCTGTGCCGGATGGACAAGTTTGAGACGTCACGCCTGCGGATTATCGACAACTTCTCGATTCAGCTGAGTATGGACAGTTCACAGCCAGCCCTTTCCAGCACCCATATTGAGGTTGAGCCGTTGATCTTGAGATTGTCTCTTCGAGATATCCTCCTGGTGCTTCAGATTGTAAGCAAAGCTGGCGAGCTGTCTGGGAACGAGTCAAAGGAGCCAGGAGAGTCACCCGCAGAGCAAAAGGCAAGGCAGTTGAGAAATGCTAGCATCAAGCAGAAGTCTCTCAGCGGTCGGGGTCCGTCTACGATCGCAAAGACTAAGGGAACCAAGACGATCGCGACCCCAAAAACGCCTGTCCAAAGTCGCCCGCCGGCACCCACAAAGCACGAAGAGCTTTCTGCCAGTATTGAAGGCATCCGCATTGTACTGATTGGTGACCTGCACGAACTTCCTATTCTCGACACCGGAATCAAAGCTTTCACCGCTACAGCAGAGAATTGGTCATCGAACCTGAAGGCGGAGGCAGCAATCGACCTTTACTCAAACGTCTACAACTTCTCCAAGTCAAGTTGGGAGCCATTACTGGAGCCATGGCAGGTCGGTTTCGGCATAGCCAAGGAAACGACCACAGGCTTAATGTCTGTTGATGTCAAATCGAAAAAGACGTTCGATGTGACGATCACCACTGCGACGATTGCGTTAGCATCCAAGTCCTTTGACTTTTTAACAACAGAGCAAGACATCCTGGGCAAGCCACGCGGGGTCGAGGCCCCGTATCGCATCAGGAACTATACGGGGTTCGAAGTCGTACTGCATACTAAGAGCCCAAGCAGCGAAGAACCTCTGACTCTGCGTCTTGATGACGGACAAGAAGCGCCGTGGAGCTTCGAGCACTGGGAGAAGATGCGAGAGAATCTCCTGACGGAATCTATCCAGAACGATGTGGGCATCAGACTGGAGGGCAGTGGATTTGATCCTGTCAAGAACGTGCGCCTAAACCGGGAGGGCGAGTTCCTCTACAGCCTTCGGCCCAAGACAGACGATGTCCTACACCGGCTGTGCGTAGAGGTCAGCCTCGGCTCGGACAATGTGAAATACGTCACGTTACGATCCCCCATGGTTGTCGAGAACGCCACCCAAATCCCGGTCGAGCTGGGCGTGTACGACGCCGAGCAAGGCCATCTGCTCAAGATTGAGAAAATCGCGCCAGGCGATTCACGACCGGCCCCTGTGGGTGCTGCGTTCGAGAAAAGAGCCTTGGTCCGCCCGGACGGCGGCTTTGGCTACCAATGGAGCAGAGACCAGCTTTGGTGGAGAGATTTGCTCAAGCGACCAACCAAGCAGCTGGTGTGCCAAGGAGAGAATGGCGATCCGTTCTACTTCCAGGCGCACGCGGAGTTTGACAAAGCGAACCCAATGTCAAAGTAAGTACCACAGCCAAGGAGCGAAGGAAGTCCGTCTAATGAAATCTAGGGTCTATCCTTGCATGAAGATCAAGCTCTCGGCCCCTGTTACGCTCGAGAATCTCTTGCCATATGACTTCAAGTACAGAATTTACGACAAGAACACCAAGAAGGACTGGTCCAACTTCCTGCGCAAGGGTGGCGTGAGCCCAGTCCATGTTGTCCAGCTCTCTCACCTTTTGCTGCTCAGTATTGATATGCAAGACACCGTCTTCAAGCCCAGCGACTTTGCCATCATCAACCCTGGCAACAGCGACGACTTCCGCAAGGAGAGCCGCATCGTGGTCAAGGACGAGCAAGGGCTGCCGCTGAACCTGAGCCTACACTATTTCAAGATTCCCAACAGCGGCGGCGCTTTCAAAGTTACCGTGTACAGCCCCTACGTTGTCCTGAACAAAACGGGCCTGGACTTGAACATTCGGGCGAAGAGCTTCCTGCAGCAAGCCAAGTCAGCGGCAGGACAGTCACCTCTGATTGATACCTCGGACGAGGAGCGTCCGAAGGCCCTCCCGTTTATGTTCTCGTATGGGAACGATGACCACAGAAATCGAGCTTTGTTGAAAGTGGACGAGTCGGAGTGGAGCAAACCACAGAGTTTCGACGCCATTGGTAGCACCTCCGAGGTTGTGCTCAACTCATCGTCAAAGCAGAAAGAGATCCACCTGGGCATTACGATCAGCTCAGGCGAAGGCAAATACAAATTGACCAAGGTCGTCACGCTGGCTCCGCGTTTCATTCTCAACAACAAGCTGGGCGAAGAGATTCTTGTGCGCGAGTCTAGTTCGTCCGGATACATGACTCTCAAACCTGGTGCCCTGCAGCCGCTGCATTTTATGCAAAGGTCTGCGGTCAAACAGCTTTGCCTGTGCTACCCGGGCATTAACAACCACTGGACGTCGCCGTTCAACATTGCTGACATTGGAACGATGCATGTCAAAATCGCCAAGGCCGGTCAACGGCAGCGCCTGGTGAGAGTGGAGATTCTCATCGAGGATTCGACCATCTTCCTGCACCTCAGTATGGAGACCAAGAATTGGCCATTCTCGATGCGCAACGAAAGTGACACGGAGTTTACATTCTACCAA
The DNA here is from genome assembly GCA_024339985.1 of Tolypocladium endophyticum. Lineage (NCBI taxonomy): Eukaryota > Fungi > Ascomycota > Sordariomycetes > Hypocreales > Ophiocordycipitaceae > Tolypocladium > Tolypocladium endophyticum. Next base: position 38,466 of record JALHBW010000187.1, on the reverse strand, counting down.
GCCAACCCTAACGTTGAAGACGACGACGTTGAAGATCGCAGCGGGTGGAAGCCTATTCGGTATCGCCTACCCCCACGAAGTATCATGCCATATGCCTGGGACTTTCCTGCTGCTAAGTTCCGCGAGGTGGTCATTGTTACGAACAATAAGCAGCGGCATGTCAAACTTGCGGAAATCGGCAATCAGATCCCCATGAAGTTCGTGACACCTGATGGAAGCCAAAAGATCATCGACATCAACGTTGCTGCCGACGGGCCAACGCAAACTCTCATGCTCAGTAACTTTCGCGCAAGCAAGAGTATGTATAAGGCCAAGAATCTGTCGAGAACCAACACGGGCCCCGAGGCGTTCGAAGTCAAAAATCAGGACACGGGAGCGACTTTCCGAGCCCAACTTCAGCTATCTGGGGTAGGCATATCGCTGATAAACGCACAACTCAAAGAGCTGGCATACGTCACGTTCAGAGACGTGCAGCTGCGATTTAGCGATTCGCCCGTGGTCCAAACAGTGTCTCTGGCCGTCAAGTGGATCCAGATCGACAATCAGCTTTACGGCGGCCTTTTCCCCATGATTCTATACCCGAGCGTGGTGCCGAAGAAGGCCAACGAAGTGGACGCCCACCCTTCGCTGCATGCAATGGTCAGTCGCGTCAAGGACGACTCCTACGGCGTGCTGTACATCAAGTACGCTTCGATCCTGCTCCAGCAGATGACAGTGGATCTGGACGAGGACTTCGTGTTCGCACTGCTCGACTTTACTAACGTCCCCGGAGCGAGCTGGACTGCGGTGGAGCAGGAAGGAAAGCTGTGCGACGAAGACCTGGACATTCCGGAGCCGTCACAGCAACAGTCTGGTCAAGACATCTACTTTGAAGTGCTCAACATACAGCCAATGCAGATTGACCTCAGCTTCATGCGAACCGAACACGTCAATGCCGAGGACAAGGCCTCGTCGCGAAATCCCATCATGTTCTTCCTCAACGTCATGACAATGGCGATTGGTAACGTCAACGATGCGCCGATACGGTTCAACGCCTTGATCCTGGACAACATGCGGGTGTCGACGCCAGTGCTCATCCAGAACATCTCGAATCACTACAGCCAGGAGGTCATGTACCAGATCCACAAGATTCTGGGGTCGGCCGACTTCCTGGGCAACCCAGTCGGCCTGTTCAACAACATTTCTTCTGGTGTGACGGACATCTTCTACGAGCCATACCAGGGGCTTATCCTCTCGGACAAGCCGGAGGAATTTGGCTTAGGCATCGCCAAGGGCGCGGCGTCGTTTGCGAAGAAGACCGTGTATGGATTCAGCGACAGCTTTTCCAAGTTCACCGGGAGCTTGAGCAAGGGGCTCGCCGCTGCGTCGCTAGACAAGCAGTTCCAGGACCGGCGCCGCATCACGAGGGCGAGGAATCGGCCGAAGCACGCGCTCTACGGCGTCACGGCCGGTGCAAACTCCCTGTTCACAAGCGTGGCGTCTGGCGTCGGAGGAGCGTTCCGTAAGCCGCTTGAGGGTGCCGAACAAGAAGGCGCAGTGGGTTTCTTCAAGGGAGTCGGTAAAGGGATGCTGGGTCTCGCGACGAAGCCTGCTGTCGGCGTGTTAGACATGGCCAGCAACTTGAGCGAGGGCATCCGGAACACGACGACAGTCTTTGACGGCTCCGAGCTGGACCGCACCCGCTTCCCCCGCTTCATACCCAACGACGGCATCGTGCGGCCGTACAACCCACGGGAGGCGCTGGGCCAGTACTGGCTCAAGCAGGTGGACAACGGTCGGTATTTCGACGAGCAGTACATCGGGCACCTGGAGCTGCCAAAGGAAGACATGGTCGTCATGGTGACCTTTTCGCGCATCCTGCTCATTCGCTCCAAGAAGCTGACGAGTGAATGGGACGTGCCTCTCAAGGACGTGCAGACCATCGCCAAGGAGCGGACAGGCGTGAGCCTCGTACTCAGGGGCGGCGCGAATGGACCCTTCATCCCTATCGGCGGCGGCAGCGAGAGGGGGTTCCTATACAAGATGATTGGGGTTGCCGTCGAGGAGTTCAACCGGAGATTCAGGGGTGGGGAGTGATGCCGAGCTTTGGGGGAGCGCAGCAAACCCAGCTCAAGACGTGATTGATGATGGTACGGACACGGACTTGTCGTGGCGCCGGCTGGCTGGCAGATAGACTAGACACGAGCGCCAAATTGCCATGGCCAAGAGGCCCTGAATGCTTGATTTCCTGTTTCCTAGCCTTTGTTTTTCTCTTACCCCCTCTACCTAGCAATGATGACTCGCGCTCGAAAATACAATTATTCTGCACCATGTCAATGGAGATGACCGGGCGTAGTTGGGCGTAGTTGGGCTACGGAACGCGGTGGAGACTGGAGACGGCCGGTCCTGGATCGGCCTGTGCCGACGTCGACACGGGGAGGATCCGGGGAGAGAGACGAACAGTCAAGGACGGTGCATCGTGGAGTGCGGAGATGAAGACTGGGGCGATGGGGACGATGATTGCGGTGAGGTGATGACGCCGGCGAACAATGCATGTGGGGAATATTGACATCGACTACTCCGGAGAGAACGGGAGATGTTCAGACGTGAAACCCGGCGTCGATGAGCGATGGACATCCCTGTGACGGGTGGCGCTTCCTGGCGGTTGGCATGCCGCATCCGGGTGATGGACGGAGGGCAAGATGGCCTGTTCTGGAGAAGGCCGATAGACTGTCGTTAGACTGTCGTGCGGCTGGCGTTGGCAGGGTTCAGGCAGGTTCACAAGGGGTGGCGTCCCGGGACGACGGGATCGGTGGCTTGGTGAAGAAACATGGCTTCGCCAACGGACGCGAGCAAGGGGCGGGTTGACGAGGCTGCTGCGGCTGCATGCGCGACATGGCTCGCCTAGGAGAGTGGGGAGAAGGGCAGATGGTGTGGCGGGCTACGGTCCATTGGCACAGGCGTATCGACAGCACCGTCTGTGCAGACGGTTAAGCGAAGGCATGCGTTGGGAGAGACGGAGAAGCGTCGGCAGGCTCCGACGTGCAGGTGTGGAAGCTATATGGCTGGGCACAGAGCACCCAGTCGTTCCGACGCCGGCTGATCGGAGCAGTGGATCCCTTGGCTGGAAATCACGCGGGGGGGCCGTTCCATGCAAGTTCACGCAGCTTGGGACAGAGCTGTTGGTTCAACTAAGGCTAGGTCAACCTTACGATGAGAGTCTGGGGTGAGTTGCATGTCTCGCGATGTCTGGGGAAACGTGTGCAAGGCGGAGGTGGCCGTCTGGGGAAGCGTGGCGGGCCCTCCACCTGCAGAGGTCTCCGCAGCGCCTCCACACCAACACCTGGGGTCGCAGAGGTGAGGTGGACAGGGGTCACGAAGACGCCGGATCTGGGGCGCATCCTGCCGGCCGTTTACGTACTGCAAAACGTCGCGGCTCGCAGGGCTAGCTGTCGACGCTTGGCTTGGGAGCTGGGGCCCCACTGGCTCAGGTCCAGGCCCTGGAGCTCCCTTAACGTTATCCGGGGCCGTGCCGGGCGGAGGCACGTGAAGGCAAAATCCTTTGCCGCTTCGGAAGCGTGGATACGAAGTCTAGGGGGTTCCTGGATGGACGCGGGGGAGGGCTGATTGGGAGGAATTGTTCATGACGACGCGGACGCTGAGAGAGAGCGGCAATGCTGTCTGAACTGGACTGGTTGTGGCTTCAGCGTAGGGCTGCGCTGAGCCAAATGTTTTTTTTCAAAACATTTCACCGCCGAGGCGGGAGGCCGCGGCTGGCAGCGGAAAGCGTGGTGTGTAGCCGCCAGGGCAGACTTGGCTCATGGTCGCGTGCCCCGAGATTTTTTGCGACCCTCGGCTGCGGTTCCACCAACGCCACCACGCTGTCAACTCACCACCACGCTCGATATGGTGGTTGAGGCGCAAAATGTCCCGACGTTGGCTGCCAGGCTGCTTGTGCGAGGCCCCAACTGAGATCCAGGCTGCAAGCCCAAGAATGATAGCCCTCGCGCCGTCCCTGGCCATCTCGCGCGGTGAGCGCAACCTCGTGTTGTTTCTCGCGGCGAGTGCAGGAAACAGCCGAGTTGGGACGACAAGAGCCGTGCTATGCCGCCGCAAATTGCCAGGAGTCAATGGCCCGGCTCGCGCTGCCGCATGGGCCATTGGGCCAGCCACATCGCAGCAGCAACTGGCGACTCGACGGGAGCGCGAGTCTGGCCCTTTCTGGCCGCCCTGCGTCCCATCTGCTTTGGGGTGCATCGGAGCCCCCCGATGCCACCAGCGTCAGGATCCTTGCCGGCGGCCAAACGCCTCCCGCGCTGGCTGTCGAAGCTGGGACGGCCTGGGGTAAGACGCAAAGTCGCATCCCGGCGGCGGGGGCGGAGTATCGACGCATGGAGAAAGCGTCTATCGTGACACCCCTGCCCGGCGCTGATTCTCTATCAGCTCTCCCATCGCAATCTGCCATTGTCGGGCCTGGCGTTGAGCCCAGAACTATCTCGTGGCGTCGCGCCTCCTGGTTTCCTGGAATCTCAGCGCGATGGGACCGAGGAAGTCGGCGACATCCAGATGCGCGTGGGGACGAGCGGGAGCCGAGACGATGGACCTACTCGTACAATGCATTGACGTCGAGCAGCGAGCAGCGCACAGTGCTCACACAGGCGAGTTGTACAGTATGAAAACGCGGAACGAATCGCACTGTGCGACGAGCCGGCGCCTGAGTCGCGGAATCGAGGGATGGAAATCCTGCTCCCCGCGCTCTCCACTGCCCGTTCCGGCTTGAAACCCGCGGACGCGCGATAGGAGCCAACCCATGAGCTTAGCACTCAGCACCCTATCTTCGCGACCTCCGAAACCTGCCAGAAAAGGCATCGAGCAATTTGCGATGCAAGGACCGACCTACTCGTATGGTGCCGGCGGTGGCTGCTGCGAGAGCCTTCTGGCCCACCTCCCGTCGGTGGCCAGATCCCCTCGTCGAAGTGGTCAGACAATGCGCCGTTTTGCCGTGAGCCGGTTCGAAAGGCTGATGATTCGACGACGAACGCAGCAGCCGGCCCTACCTATGCGATCTGCGGCGTCGTCTAGGGCACGAAACACGCCGTACTGCCTTGTCGAGCCTGTGCCACCGCGAACACATGGCGGGATTCGAAGGTGGGTGCCGCGTCTGCAGGCGCCACCTCCAGATAAGCAACGCCAAGCAGTTGGCACTTTTTGCTGCCGCTCCCACCACCTCGTTCTTGGCTCGTACTGGTTGGCGGTTATCGGCCCTGAGCTGGGCACCCACGGCGGGCTTCCTGCCCCTGCCGTCGCCGGTGGCCCGCGATAATGTCTGCTGACGGCGATAGAAAAAAGTCTGTCCTCATCGGTTGTTACTGTGGCCGCCGGCGGCGAACCTTTGTCCGGTAGGCCATGGCTCGAACGGCACACCGATACCCATCCGTCAGTCAGAGCCTCAGAGGAGCCCGCCATCCATGACAGCGCCGTTACGGGGACCGCACCGGCCCACGGCCTCGTATCTGGTGCTCACCAGACAGTGCGACAGGCAAGAGGGCATCGTGCGGCGAGCGCTCCGTGCCAGCCGACACTGTGGTTCTTAAGCCCTTCCAGAGACACTCGGTGGCGCACCCTTGGCTGAGCCTAGCCACCGAGATGGCGGCCTAGGAGTGACAGCGGACGGGGGACTCTTCGCCCCCCTGGTCTATCCGGGGTTTGGCTAGCGGCCAGGGCCAGGGCCAGGCCAGGTCCAGCCAACCATCCATCAGCGCCGCCCGATGGATCTGCTGCTGTCGCTGAGCGCCGACGCGCTGCAACCGAACTCGCGCTAGTGGATCGTTAGGGTCTCCTCCGCTGGCGCTGCTTCCTTTCCGCCTTCTCCACACTCTTTTTCGTCGTCGTCGGGCGGGTACAAAAAGTCCTTCGCTCCTCCGACCCACGATGCGCTTCCGTCTCTCTCTCCTCCTCCCGTCGTCCTTCTCGCGCCGTCGCGGTCGTGCAGGTTTCCTCTTGCTTTCTGTCTGCTCTCCTTGATTGCGCGCCGCGCCCTCATCGCCAGTGTGGGGTCGTCTGCTTGGTCCCCGAGGGATTCGTCTTACACGAGCTTGCGGCTGAGACAGTCCATAAGGCGTAGGCCACAGAGACAAGAAGAGCCGGACACGGTGCTTCAACAGCCGTGCCGCAACATCCCCGACTAACTGCCCCCCATGGCTACCAACGGCACCGCCGACAGGCCGGCCACGGCCACCGCCTCTGTGCATCAGCACGAGGACGTCGAGCGCACCGGCGCCACGCCGGCGCTTGATGCCACTCATCAGCATGGAACCGTCAACCACGAGGTTCCTGCGGGCCTGGACCCGGCGCTGGATCCTGCTCACCAGCACCGGCACGCCCATCGTCACCACTCGCCCCGCGTCGACGCCGCCGGTCACGACGATCCCGTCTACACCGTCGGCACCACCTTCGACCCGACGCTCGTCCCGACGCAGGTCCACAAGGGTGACCTGGGCCACCACCACGGCGTCGACAAGACGCACATGGTCGGCACGCCGCCCGAGTACAGCGACCACGAGAAGGCGGATCTCGGCATGGTAGGAACCGAAGGTCACGGCTCGGCCGAGACGACGTCTCGCTACGCCCGCTTCGGCCCCGTCTACCGCCACCGCCGTATCCTCACGCACCTCTTCATCTTCTGCCTCTTCACTGGCTGGTGGATCGCCTCGCTGGTTCTCCATTCCAAGGACATGAACTGGGAGGTTCCCTTCCTGCTTTGGCTCGCCATTGTCCTCCGCCTCTTCTTCTTCCACGTATCCATCAAGTACGTCTCGAACGCGATCCGCTGGGTCTGGCAGCACACGGCCGTCGTCCTCTGCAATGCCATCCCTTCCAAGTTCCGTACCCTCTGCGGCGCTGCCGGGGCCATTGCCGTCGTCCTCGTCGGCTCGTTCGCCTCGGAGGAGAGCGCTGACAACACGCGCGAGAACCGAGCCGTGAGCCTTTTCGGCATGGCCGTCATCCTCTTCGCGTTCTGGCTCACCAGCGCCGCCCGCACTCGCATCAACTGGCGCACCGTCATCGTCGGTATGCTGTCCCAGTACATCATCGGCCTCTTCGTGCTGCGCACGGGAGTCGGGTACGACATTTTCAAGTTCATTGCCGACCGCGCCGGTGACCTGCTGGGTTTTGCCAAGCTGGGCGTCACGTTCCTCACGGACGAGAAGACGGCCTCTCTCCCCATGTTCTTCTTCGGCGTCATCCCCGCCATCATCTTCTTCATCTCCCTGGTGCAGGTCCTCTTCTACATTGGCTTCCTGCAGTGGTTCATCCAGAAGTTCGCCTCGTTCGTCTTCTGGGCCCTGGGCGTCTCGGGTGCCGAGGCCGTCGTCGCGGCCGCCACCCCCTTCATCGGCCAGGGCGAGTCCGCCATGCTGGTTCGTCCCTTCGTCCCCCACATGACCAAGGCCGAGATCCATCAGATCATGACGTGCGGTTTCGCCACCATTTCTGGCTCCGTCCTCGTCGGCTACATCGGCCTGGGCCTCAACGCCGAGGCCCTGGTTTCGTCGTGCATCATGTCCATTCCCGCTTCGCTGGCTATTTCTAAGATGCGATACCCGGAGACGGACGAGACGTTGACCGCCGGCCGTGTCGTGATCCCCGACGACGACGAGCACAAAGCTGAGAACGCGCTCCACGCCTTCGCCAACGGCGCCTGGCTGGGCATCAAGATTGGTGGCACCATTGTCGCCTCGCTGCTTTGCATCCTCTCTGCCGTCGGCCTCATCAATGGTCTCCTCACGTGGTGGGGCCACTACCTCAACATCAACAGCCCCGAGTTGACACTGCAGACCATTCTGGGATACGTGTTCTACCCGGTGGCATTCCTGCTCGGCGTTCCTCGCAACGGCGATCTTTACATGGTCTCCAAGCTTATTGCCGAGAAAGTCATCACCGTAAGTCCAATCCCGCGCTTCCCCTTTTATGCTCTCTTCTCTGCCCGATCCTCGTGCGTGAGCGTGATAATGACACCGTGCCTCTGCAGAACGAGTACAATGCCTTCTCCAAGCTTGCCTCGGCCGACTACGCCGGCCTGTCCCCACGCTCCCAGCTCATCGCGACGTACGCCGTCTGTGGCTTCGGCAACATCGGCTCCCTGGGTATCCAGATTGGTATCCTTACCCAGCTCGCCCCGTCGCGCGGCGGCGACGTCTCGCGTCTGGCTGTGTCGGCCCTGATCTCGGGTGTCATGGCGACGTTGACGTCGGCCACGGTTGCAGGACTCGTCGTGACCACCCAGCTGTCCAACTTCCAGACTGTCAAGCCCCACTAGATCTGGGGGCAGCTTGCGGAGGGAGACAGCGGCACAGAAGGCATTGAGCCATGTGAAACAAAGCACAAGTTTTTGAGAAACATTTTGACGAAGTGGCAATCGTTTGGCGTGGTGATGAGAGAAGATACCCGTCTATTGGTGTGTGTGCTTTTTACGCAGTTACAAGCATCCAGCGTGCAGCCTTATCGCATGCCAGAAGAAAGACATAATCTCCCATGCTGCGGTGCACATTTCTTCCCACGTTCCGGCCTGAACGACTGCGACATGTCGTCCTCGGTTATACCCTTGCTGCCGTAGCCGAGCTCCTCCGGTATACGTACGGCACAGTATTCGAGCACATGTAACAGCGATTGCATACACACGCCTACCATCAAGGCTAAGGAAATGCGAAGTTGCGCATAAAAACTACGGTAGCCAGCGAACACTCCGTTGCGAAGCTGGAGTTGGGAGGCGAAACGCAGGCGGTTGCGTTTAGATAACTGCGCGCGCCTGTAAGACCGCCATAGAAGGCATCGTATAAGTAATTACGGGATGATGCTCCCGTAGCGTAGTACCGTAAATCCCCACTGCATCAGGCATGTCTATTCTTCGACGACCTCGTAGATCATCGACCCCTCGGCTGGTGGAGAGAGGGGGTAACTGGATGGAGCAGCAGCCGGCAGGCAATGCGGCTTTCGGACCGGTCCAGGAGAAATAAGGTTGCTGGGCCAGGTGAAACTCTGTCCCACAAGCGCGTGCCCTGCCTGGGTCAACTGCCGATGCCACCTCCGTATCCCCGCAAGTCATGAGGCTGTCTCCAGCGGAACGGTGCAGCAGCGGCCCGTAGTACGTAATTTACCCGACGTCACCTCCGCACCCGGACCTCAGCCCGCTCTGTGCAACCCGTGCTTCCACGGCATCTCTCGACGCGAGCACCACCGCTTCGGCGTAGCATAGCTGACTGCCGACTTGCGGGAAACCATGGGCAGCGTATCAATCCGCAGGTCCATCCGCTGGCTGCCCGACGAGGCGAGCGAGCCGACGTCGACGCTGGTGCTGACGTCGCCGCAGCGGCGGTTCGTGGACCTGCGCATCACCAAGCCCGTCGCCGGCCTGGGCTCGGGACACGACGGTAAGTGCAAGGCCCAACGCTCCGCAGACGGCAGCAGCGCGTCGCCAACAACGACCCCGACAGGACCGGACGAGCTGCCGCTGAGCCGCCTCGACTGGGCCATCGCGGGCACGTCGTCGTCGTCGGCGCCGCAGCCCGACGGCCGCGGCGGGCTCTTCACGCGCGGCCGGTGGCGCCACTGGATCGACTCGACGACGGCGGACGCGGCGGGCGTCGTCGACGAGGGCGACAACCACCCGCAGCCCGACGGCTCGACGCTCGAGACGGGCAGCATGGTGAACCCGGCCACGGGGCGCGTCGCGCCCTACGAGGAGGTCTGGGACGACGTGGAGCCGACGCCGCCGCCGACGAAGACGACCGTCCGCTGCGTCGTGCTGGAGCTGGACGACGGCGCGCGCCGCGGGAGGGTCGTGCGCCTGGGCGGGTACTGCCAGGGGTTCGTGAGGGCGGGCGAGAGCATCGCGCTCGAGCGGTGGGAGTGGCTCGATGGGGGGAGCGGCTGGCGGAGGACGGTGCGGATGGGGGCGCTGCCGCTGCCGTGCGAAGCTGTGCTGGGCGATGGTGATGATGGGGGTTTTGAGGTGGGTGATGCGGCTGGGACGGGATACGACGGGTGGGCAGTTGTTGAGGTGGCCAGGGGGTAGCTTGGGAAGTCCCTTAAAGTCCAGGATATAGGCTTTGCTGCCGCTTCTCTATCTATCTATCGAATGCATATGCCCATCGATTGCTCGACATCATCTCTCTCACATCACCCCTTGAGCTCGGTCGCCGTGCCCCTTATGCTCCTCTGCTCGAGCGGCGTGAGCTTAATATCAAAGTACTTGTCCAGCGCGCGCACCCTGTCCCCCTCGGTCCGCAGCGTCTCCAGCAGCTCCGTCGCGCCGTCGGCCATGGTGCGCTTGACCTCGTCCTTGTGCAGCGTCAGCACGCCGCCGACGGCGCGCGCCTGCCCGTCGCGCACGCCGCGCATGGCCAGCACCGTCTGCACGAAGTAGCTGGCCGGGTGGCTCATGGTGTAGTAGTTCATGACGGCGTAGTCGGCCGGGAAGCACTCGGCCTCGGAGAAGCAGTAGCGCTCGACCCAGGGCGCCGCCGCGTCCTCGCGCGTCGAGTACACCCACAGCCGCTGCGCCGGGTCCGTGTGCTGCGCGAGCGCGCGGTGCTCGAGCCGGCCGCGCCGCGGGCTGACCTGCGTGAACTCGACGCCCGACGTCAGCGGCACGGGCCGCATGGGCTCGTGGCTGCCGAAGCCGACGTCGACGGCGTACCGGGCGCCGCCGACGGTGACGAGGTTGACCATGTGGGTGCTGTGCCCGTCAGCAGCAGCTCATCTCGGCAGGCGTACAAGACCGACGACGACTCACATGCCGTTGTACCGCCCGCCGTTGGCGACGCGCCCCGACACGGTCAGCACCGTGAAGCCGAGCCCGCGCAGGACGGCGGCGAAGAAGGCGTTGAGCTCCATGCAGTAGCCGCCGCGGCCGTCGACGACGATCTTGCGGTACAGGGCGTCGAGGTCGAGCGACAGCGTGCGGTGCGGCGAGTAGTGCAGCGTCAGCGACTCAAACGGCACGCGGCAGACCTGGCGCGCGGCCAGCTCGGTCAGCGTGTCGAGCGGGTTCGCCGCGTGCCGGCTTCGCGGGTAGCCGACGTGGTCCAGGTAGCGGTCGAGCTGCTCCTCCGAGTAGGTCACCGTGCCGTCCATGGTGTTGTTGTTGCTGCTGCTGCTCGCAGTCACGGCTGGCTGGTGTTAGGTTGGGCGTCCGTGATGGACAACCACGGCATGGGCGAATGCATCGACCTGGATGGCGTCGGGTGCTGCTTTTCAAGCGGAAGGGAAGCGGCGTGGGTAAGGGATCGCGGGCCGCAAGCTTACCGGAGGGAGCGCTACTAGTACGGCGCGGTCCATCCGGCACGGGTATCGACGGTAAGGGTGCGGCACATGGTCCGTCGACGGCCCAAGTCGGACGCGCGCTGGAGGCACGGCCGGCCATCATAGTGAGCCGCCGTCGCTCCGTCGCTACAAGTGTGCGCCCTTTCCGCGACACGTCTTGCAGTCCTGGCAGGTGTCTTCATTGGTCGGCATCAAAGGCCGGCGCGATGCCGATGCACTCTTTACTAGCACGGCAAAGGCTGTGAGTCGTTGGGGCCCAGTCATTCCCCGGGTCGCCAAGGCCACGGCGGTGGTCCGGGGCGGGCGCCGGGGCCGATGTCGCACGAGGCGGCCCCGCGCCGACGCGGGCAGCCAGCAACTGACACACAGTAGGAGTCGTTGGGACGACTCATTCCTCGTCGATGCATCAACAATATTCATTGTCATCCTAGATGTGAGAGCAAGATGCCCGCGGAAGCAACACTACATGACTACTCGTCCAGCGCAATGGAGCCACAGCAGCAGTCCAAGACGGCGCTCGTCGGCCAAGCACAGCGATCGACGTCTCACGTTCTGCACCGGTCGCTGCGCACGCAGCCCGAGACGGTAGCATCGGCTTCCGGATCCTACATCACCCTCGCATCCGGCCACCGGATCCTCGACGGCTGCACCGGCGCCGCCGTAGCCGTCATCGGCCACGGCAACGAGCATGTCCAAGCTGCCGTCGTGAAGCAAATGTCCGCCGTGTCGTACGCCCATACCATGGCATATACGACCAGCAGCGCCGAGGACCTGGCCGACGTGCTCCTCGAGAGCCAACCCTACGGGCTCTGCAAGGCCTACTTTGTCTGCTCGGGCAGCGAGGCCATGGACTCGGCGCTGAAGCTCGCGAGGCAGTACCACGTGGAAAACGGCCAGCCCGAGCGGACGCGGCTCGTGGCGCGGAGGCAGGCCTACCACGGCAACACCATTGGCGCAATGAGCGTCGGGAGCAACGTCGCCAGGAAGGCACCCTACCAAGGCGCCCTGCTCCTCGACAACGTGACCCACGTGAGCCCTACGTACAGCTATCGCGGCCAGATGGAGGGAGAGACAGAGGAAGCGTATGCAAGGAGACTAGTGGACGAGCTCGACGGCGAGTTCCAGTCCCTCGGGCCCGAGACGGTCATGGCGTTCGTCGCCGAGCCCGTGGGAGGAGCCACCGCGGGCTGCATCACGGCGCCGAGGGGCTACTTCGAAGGCGTCCGCCGCGTCTGCGACAAGTACGGCATCCTCCTCGTCCTCGACGAAGTCATGTGCGGCAGCGGGCGGACGGGCACGTACTTTGCCTTCGAGCAGGAAGGCGACGTCCGCCCCGACCTCCTGACGCTGGGCAAGGGCCTGGGCGGCGGCTACGCCCCCATCGCAGGCGTGCTGGCGCACCACAAGGTCATCGACGTGCTGGCAAGGGGCAGCGGCACCTTCGTCCACGGACACACCTACCAGGCGCACCCGGTGAGCTGCGCCGCCGCGCTGGCCGTGCAGCAGGTGCTGCGGCGGGACGGCCTCGTGTCGCAGTGCGCGGCCAAGGGCGCCGTGCTCGAGCGCTCCCTGCGCGCGGCGCTCGGCGGCCGCAAGTACGTCGGGGACGTCCGCGGGCGCGGCCTCTTCTGGGCGCTGGAGTTTGTGCGGCACAAGCCCTCCAAGCGGCCGTTCGAGCCGGCGGTGCGCTTCGCGACGCGGGTCCGCGACGAGGCGCTGGCGCTGGGCCTCGCCGTGTACCCGGGCACGGGCACGGCCGACGGCGTCAACGGGGACCATGTCATTCTCGCGCCGCCGTTGAACATCTCCAGCGAGGACTTGGGGCGGCTGGTGGAGTTGCTGGAGGAGGCGTACCGTCGGGTTGAGAGGGACGTCGACAAAGCCATGGCCATGCAGAATGGAGAGCTTATATAGACATGTAAATCACTGACGCAAGGACCTACGTCTCGGTATGAACTAATATTCGAGTAGCAAGGTCATTCGCGGCCAGAAAGCCATGCGATACTCAGCTAATACAACGTTGTGAAATTTTCAGGGGTTTTAAGAAGAGAAAAAAAAAATAAACGTAACACAGAGTAGCGATACGATGGTTGAAATCGTCTCCCACTACCACCTCCAAAACGATCTGGAGCCTCTTGCTGCCGTGTTGAAACCATCTGTGCCTGTGTTGTTGAAAACAGCTCTGCAGCAGTGTTGAAACCAGTCTTACTGCCATTTTTGAAACCAGCCTTGGTTAGTTTTCAATTGAAAATCCTTTTGTTGCGATGTCGAAGCCAGTTCTGCGGCGAGAGCAGACTCTACACGGGCGATGGGCAAGCACATCGCTCAGTCTTAGTAGTCGTCGCCGCGGCTCAGGACTTCTTTCTGTGACTCCCGTAGCAGGATCGTCTGAAGATAGCTTAGCATGGTACTGCGTAAATGTCAACAGGAAAGTTCGACGAGAGCTGACATACGTGTTCAAATTGGGCCGAGTAGGATCCTGGAATGTCCACGAGCGGTTGATGAGCCTCGAGAATCCCGTTTGACACGAGATAATTGAGCTGTCACGTCATCAGTTTGCTGTCCCCACAACTCGCACGAGAGTGAATCTTACTCCGGCCAAGTAACGCTCACAGCCCAGCCGGTCGAGGTAGCGGCGACAGAAAACCAGACTGCCAAAGTTCTCCCTGATCGTCCTGTACATGCTATTGGCAGATGCAAGGGGCAGCGACATCTTCTTCGGAGCATCGTAGCTCATTCCGTACCCATAGATTCCATCCTGCCCCACAATGCTCAGTTCACTTCATCCAAGGACATGCATGAGGGAGACTCACGGTTTCTCTGACAGTGCCACGCCCTGTAGTCCCAAACGTCTCGATGGCGAAGATCTCGCCCTCTTCCATTTTGGTTTGGTCCGAGTTTTTGACAAACGGGATGCTCTTCTCGCCATGGATGCGATACTGTTTGATGTCATGGCCGCCAAGGTGTCGCACCGGCTTCACAGGGAACATTTTGCCGCGGATCTCGACCTCGTAGCTTTCCATGACCTCCTGGATGGCAGCACTAACGTCACTGATGCGGACGTCGATGCCGGCATTCTGTGATGGGACGTTAGCCATTTATCCACAATGCCCCATACAGTCTGGCTCACCTTGATGCCGGTGTTGGTTGCGTCCTTGACCGCAACCAAGAGGTTGTCGTAGGTGGAGTCGAAGGCCATGGTAAACGCACTGTCGACAATCCAGCCGTTGATGTGAACACCGAAATCAACCTTCATCACATCTTGATGCTGAAGCACGACATCCTTCTGGCCCGGGTTGGGTGTGTAGTGCGCAACGCAGTGGTTCAGAGAGAGTCCCGTGGGGAATGCGATGCCCGACTGCAGGCCGCGCCCTGCCTCCAGGCCCGCGTTGCCCAGAAGCGCCCGGACGCCGTCCTCAATCCCGACGGCAATGTCCGTGAGCGTCTGGCCTGGTTTGACAGTCTGCTGGACCCACTGGCGAACTTGGCGATGCACTTCGGCGGCCTTTCGATAGTTGTTGAGGAACGTGCCATCCTGGATAGAGCGACGTTCTTCGCAACGTAGCTCGCAGGCTTTCGTCCTAGCCGTCGTACCGGCTGCGGTGCTATAGCTCAGAAGCTCACCAGTTGGGTACTCATTGGAAGGGAAGAGATCGTCCAGTGGAACCCTCGGAGGCGACGACTGCTTTGGGCCAGACGCATTCTTCTTCTTCTTCGGCCTCTTGCGTTTCTTCTTCTTGCTGGTCTCGGTAGAAGTGAGGTCCGTCAAGGTTATGGTGGTAGTCGCCTTGGTGCCCGGACATTCGTCGTCATCGTCGCTGTCATCGCCGTTGCCGCCGTTGCTCCCCATGCATCCATCTCCGTCTCTCGATAGGTGGTGGCCCCGCGGCTCGCCGCCAACGGAACAGGATTCGGCTGAAGACGGGTGGCCTGCTCTGCATCAGCACCGGGACCCTGGCATGAAGCGACATGAAGCGAGTCCAATTTGCAAAGATGATTTGAACGTACCGTGGCCCCGATCATTCTCATTTTCCAAAGTCTTGGAGCCCATCCTGGCATGACGGGAAGTTTGTGTGATAAGGTTTGCTGATGATGAGAGGGGCAAATTCCTTTTGAGGCATGGATGGAATATTAAGGTACCCCGCCGCAGCGACCGGCGGCCCGCCCCCAGGGTACAAGCGCGTCCCTGATGCTATGAGCTCGCTGAAGCCGACAAATCAAATCCCAGGGAGGGGGTTTTGACCTTGGTTTGTAGCAACTTCTCGATCTTTTCAAGAACACTTGCAATATTTTGGGGGCTCCAATCGTTTCATTAGTCGTCTCTTGTGGATATTGAAGATTAAGCGCTTGGAAGACCCTGGTGAGGCTCTACTAGTGGGGTCCAGCTGCGGCGTCATAGCGAACGTAACGGGCGTCCGGGGACGTCTGTAATTCTGTTGCCTGACACGAGCTTCCACGTCCATTTCCAATCCCACGCTAAATGTGAGCAGGGCATCCGACTTGGGCAGAATTGAAACCGTCGGCGGAAATTCTGATTTAGGCAGCGAGAATCTGTATGTTGCTTTAGCAACTAATGAAACTGCGATCCCAGCAATTGGCCAATACCGGCACTCTCCCCTTCCCAGTTAGGCAACCGTATAATGCTTTCATAGTTACACGAAGCCATGGACGAGGATGGCGGTGTACTCTGTACAATGCTCAAGATGCATGCCCCTGAATTGTCCGACTCGTCTCGAAAAGGTAGTGCGGGCTCGAATGTCAAAGCCAAGGCAGCAGCATATAGCTGTTGGATATAAAGACGGCTTGACCCCGTTGCCTGAGGATCAAACAAGAACATTTCATTCCGCCCACGGCTGTCCATTAATCAAGTAACCGCGCGAAAGAACAGCATGGAGGAGTTCTTCATCAGCAATTCCGACCGCTACCGCTTCCTGGTCAAGAGAGCCAAACTCGAGCCTCCTCGGCGGACACCGGACAACGTGTCGGCCAGCCGAGACATCATCGTCAGCGCCAGAGTTCGGCCTTTGTCCACGGATGAGAATTCGCCCTGGTTCCCGGAAGCCCTGTTTCCGCGGGCCGGGCTGGATGCTACTCTCGACGTCCACGAATTGAGAAGGGCTGTACGAGGGCCGCCCGTCATCAAGGTGAGTTGAACTCTACAAGCAATCGGGAAAAAACAAGACAAAGGTAATGACGACGACGATGGAAAAAGGACGCTAAAAAGAGCGCAGTCATCTACGTATCAAGTCGACCGCTTGTACGGTTCTGAAGTGGCCACCGAGACAATCTACAAGGATGTGTACCAGCATCTGGTTCCTTGGGCGTGGGGAGGCGGCATCAGCACGCTCTTCGCGTACGGACAGACAGGCTCGGGCAAGACATATACCGTCAGCGGGCTTGAGAATCTGGTTGCCGAGTCGCTCATGGACGGTTCACTCGAGGGCGAACGCAAGATTTACTTGTCAATCATCGAGTTGGCTGGCAACTCTCCTTTTGGTACATTCCGTCTCCTCCCCAACGAGCTTAACCCGGCCACCAAGTATCATCAAATCTCTTGACTAACACTCAAAGACCTTCTCAACTCTCGAAAGCCAATTTCGGTCCTCGAAGATTCCTTTGGCGTCATGCAACTCGCAGGCGCGCTAGAGCATCACGTCCAAAGCACCAGCGAGATCCTCGGCCTCATCGAGACGGCCACCGAATTCCGTCGCACAGAAGCTACCGAGAAGAACGACACATCCTCGCGATCCCACGCCATTTGCCGCATCCGCATCGCCATCCCATCCATGCCCTCCTCCGAAGACGGCATTCTCTATCTCGTCGACCTGGCCGGCTCTGAGGCCGCACGAGACCGCCTCACCCACGGAGCGGACCGCATGCGCGAGTCGCGCGACATCAACACCAGCCTTTCCGTCCTGAAGGATTGCATCCGCGGCAAGACTGAAGCCGACGCCGCGTCTCTTGGGGCTTCCTCCTCCACGTCACGAAAGAAGCCGTACGTGCCATTCCGCCAGAGTGCGTTGACGAAGGTCCTGAAGCACGTCTTCGACCCGGCGGGGACGCGGACGTGCAAGACGGTCGTCGTGGCGTGCGTCAATCCATGCTTGGTAGATGTTGCGGCGAGCAGAAACACGCTGCGGTATGCCGAGATGCTGAGAGTGTTCGTGCCACTCGCGAAGGGGGTGGTGCATTCGCCCGATGCGCCCGCGACGTGGACTCACGAGCAGCTGCGAGCCTGGATCGAGGCAAACGTGAGTCTACCCCTTCCCATTGCGTGCTTTTACAGTCTGTGTCAAGTCTAACAGTCGTGAATATGCAAGTCTGGCTCTCCACCTGTGTCCTCTGCCCTACTCGCGCCTCACGAGTCCGGATCGCAGCTGCTGCGCCTCCCACCGCCAGAGTTTGAGCTCCGGTGCCTCAAGACGTCCGGCGTCACCCGCGAGCAGGCCATTGCCTTCCGGTCCAAGTTGTGGAAAATGCACATCGACTCGAACAAGGCCAAGGCCACGAAAGCCAAAAGCGAGGGGCAGGCGGAGAGCACCGGGGAGCTTCTCGGCTACCTTAGCGTCGTGGACCGCTCCTCAAGCGTGGACCCCAGGCCCGACGCCAAAGACGTCCCGTTCAAAGAGCGCATCCGCCCGGGCATGGTTGTGAGCTGGACACGGTCGCTGCAAAGCCTGGACTTGCCAGACGGCATCAAGGCCGCCGTGGTCCTCTGCCCCGCGGCGGCGGCTGGGGCTTACACGCTCGACGCGGAGGGGAAGCTGGTCGACCCGCACGACGAAGGTCACAGGGCGGAAGATGGCCGGCCGTCAAGGTATCTTTGCGCACTGGTGTTTCCGGGCGTAATGCCGGGAGCGTATGAGGTGCAGATATGGCGGCAGCTCGTCATTGACGTGGACGCCATGGAAGCGGAGTTGACACTCGAGTACGACCCCGCGACACGGTATTATTACCTCGCCGTTTAGATCAGGTGTTGCATTGTAAACTCGGTGGTTTGTCATCCTTCCGGGAGGATTCAGATATCCGATACAGAATAGACTGCTCATTGGCCACACCCGTTTGCAAGTCGGTGCAAACACGCCTAAAGTTGGTCTGTCCTTCCAAGGACGTATGGAGTCTTACACGCATAGCCGTGAATGATGACGGCAATCTTTTGTCTCTTCTAGTTCTGCATGAGAGCTCATCTCCAAGAGTACTGTAGGCCAGCTGGCCTCTGACACGAAGATGCTTGGCGACAGTACCATACGTCCTCGAGGCATCCTGGCCTCGCACGTCTGAGTTGTACCGAGGCCGAAGCTAGTGCCCGCACTCGGCAATCTTCCCGAGACTAGGCAACTGCCGCCGGAGTGCCTGGGCGTAGGCCTCAAGCAGCGGAGGCGAATTCCGTGCCAAACACCAAGATGCTACCGTTAGCACGGAGTACGTGCAGACAGAAGGTTGCGGGCTCCGCCATTTCGGGACGTCTCCGCACCCCGCCAATGCCAGCGAATCTCCGTATGAGAAGAGGCGCCGCCTACCTCGGCACGCTCATCGGCCCCGCCCAAACGCCGCAACTCCGGCCCGGCGATGTCTCCAAAAGTGCATATTGGCCCGATCGGGCTGCCGTCGACCCCAGAAAATCGTCCCCATGCGGCGCCCCTGCTGAGAAATCCAGTGCCGTTGGCGCGGGGCGTATAAAGCGAAACCGCAACCCTGACGGCCCGGTCGACCTCATCGAGTGTGTTGATCGATTATCGATTACCCCCGACACGCCCGTCATGCCGCAAGAAAACGTCTCCTACTACCTCGCTGAGCGGCCCACGGACGGCATCGTCCCCGGGCGCACGCTCAAGCGCAAGACGTCTCCCGCGCCCGAGCCCAGCGACCTCCAGGATGGCGAGATCCTCGTCGAGGTGCTCTACCTGTCGCTCGACCCGGCCATGCGCGGGTGGATGAGCGGTACGTGCATCCTCGCCAGTCCCGTACGCCGTTGCTAAGAACAATCTCCCCCCTTCCAGAGGCGCGCTCCTACGTTCCGCCCGTCAAGATCGGCGAGACGATGCGCGGCATCACCGCCAGCCGGGTGCTCGCGTCGCGCAACTCAAAGGCCAAGGCCGGCGACATCGTCTCGTGCCTCGCCGGCTGGACGCAGTACGCCGTCGTGAGGGAGTTCGAGCCCGCGTCGCAGTACCCGGGCCTGCGCGACCCCGTCGACGTGCTCTCGGCGCTGGGCATGACCAGCCTGACGGCCTGGGCCGGCATGCTGCGCATCGGCGACCCGAAGCCGGGCGAGACCGTCGTCGTGTCGGGCGCCGCGGGCGCCACGGGCAGCGTCGCCGGCCAGCTCGCCAAGATCAAGGGCGCGCGCGTCGTGGGCATCTGCGGCAGCGACGACAAGTGCCGCTGGCTCGTCGACGAGCTGGGCTTCGACGAGGCGCTCAACTACAAGGCGGCCGACTTCGAGGAGAAGTTCAAGGCCGCCACCAAGTCGTACATTGACGTCTACTTTGACAATGGCAAGTGTCCCTATCTCATCCTAAATGCGGCAGTCCTATGGGAGAAGCCAGCAAGCGAGGCGAGCAAGGCATGGCTAACAAGGTGAGACAACAGTCGGCGGCAAGATCCTCGACATGGCGCTGGGCCGGGCCAAGGAGCACGCCCGCTTCGTCGAGTGCGGTCACATCAGCCAGTACAACACGTCCAAGCCCGAGGGCCCCCAGAACATTTCCAAAGTCATCACCATGCGCATCCGCATGGAGGGCTTCATCGTCTTCGACTACGCCGCCGAGTACCCCAAGGCGCGCGCCGAGCTGTCGCAGTGGCTGGCCGAGGGCAAGCTCAAGAAGACGGAGCACTTGCTCACCGGCGGCCTCGAGGCCGCCGAGGAGGGGCTCATCGGGCTCTACGAGGGCGTCAACACGGGCAAGCTTCTCGTCGAGGTCAAGAAGCCCAAGCAGGCTGCGGGCAATCTGTAGTGAACAAGACAAAACGTATTTCTGAACTAAAGCCTCAACGCCCATCGCTAAGCCCTGTCGGACAGACAGTACGGGATATCTCATCTCTATGTGATCCATTATATCTGGCAAGAACATATCTGCCAAGCTGCTCGTGTCCATTACTCTCCGTCAGTCAGATCATTCTGGCCGGACGCCTCGCCGCTCTTTTCCTTTTCCTGCTCCTTCTTCTTCTTGTGCTCTATATGCTTAATGGCGTCGCCCGTCAATTCCTGTCGGTTCAGCAGCTCCATGACGTCCTTCTTGCGCGTTTTGCGGTCGCCGATGGTGATGACCAGCCCGGCCGTCAGGTTGCACGTTATGCTCACGCAAAGAATCACCGTCGTCAGTGCAAATGGCCGCACGTGGTAGTCGATTCCCCAGGTGCACGCGCCAAGTGAGATCTGCAGGCACGAGTGGCAGTCGAGAAGAACGACAATGGCAACGAGGTATTTCAGCGGAAATGAGTTGTGCGTGTACGTCTCCTCGGGCTTGTAGAAGCTGTGCGACTTGGCGAGCTTCTTCTGGTGATGCTCAAGACTCTTGCGCTGCTTCGGAGTGAGGGGGTCGTGACCGAGCTGATTGTAGTATTTGCCGTCTTCCAAGCCCACGTCGGCAGAAAGTTGCTGCCGTTCATCAATAGTCGGCATCGCTGGTTGGCCAGAGGGCAAGAACAGGTCTCGATGGGGAGGCTCTATTTGGTCTGATGGTCTCAGTGTCTGAGCCTCGATACTGTCCCGGACGTAGGACGGTATATTGCGTTTTTGAAGACGATTGCGAGGCTTCTTTCCACCATTCTTAATCATGCGTGTGTAGCGTACCACAAATATCATATGGTAGGTGTCGATGAGCCGAAACGGCGCCAGGCCGTCGCCCATAATTGCGAAAAGCGCCACCAAAACACTGTCGATAACGTGTATGGCATACACCTGCTTCTCCCCCACGTATATCCAGCCGATGAGAAACAGGACCCATGCGAGGCCGAACAGAGTGATGAGGGTGGCGTAGAGAGTCACAAAGAACCCGAGCGGTCGTCGCACGTACTGGCCAAAGCCCTTCATGGTGCGCTTGAACCTGGCACGGCGCGAATGCAGCATGTGGCGAACGTGGTCGTCCAGCTCCCATTTCTCTGCCGCGCTCCAACCTTCGAGAGTCTGTCCGTGGGGAAGAGCGGCGTAGTGCGAGTCGGTGAGTCGTGATGTGATGGTGTTGGATCGGTACATGTCCGGGCGTGTCTCCAGTTCAGGCTCCTCGGGTACGGTCTCCACCTCGCCCGCCTCGTATGCTTGCTCCTGCGGTAGCTCCGGCGGTCGCGCTGGCTGATTCGCAGTCGCCGGTCTGATTGCTTGCATGTCACGCTCCGAGAGCACGTATGTTGGTCTGCGGTTGACCCAGTGGCCAAGATCAGGGATAAAAAGCGAGTTTTGAACATTGGTAAGCGTCGACAAGGTCTGGACCTCGGGGTCTGGATACGGTCAGCGACCAGGCATAGGAAAGAGAGGGGACAAGGGGAATTACCGATTATGTCCAACCAGTCGACCAGTTGTTCATTGTACTCGTCGTCTGGGCGAGATTCGCTACTCGCCACAGCTTCCTGCTCCGGAGTCCGTCTCCTGAACCCTGGCCAAAATCTTTTGCTCGCTCTCGCGAGGCGGGCTCGCCTACTTTCAAACGGGGGAGGCTCTACTGCCGAGACACCGTCGTCGCTGAGAGTGCGCTGAGGGAAAGACTCGGCCGGGGATACGGCTGGGTCTGCAATGCCCAGCTCTGCTAAACTTGGCCGCCCGCCTTCTTCGGTCAGCCGCGGCAGCGCAGCCGGGGGCAACCGCCTTGAGTTTCTGGCTGCGGAGAGGTAGTTGTCGGGCACGTGCGCGGAGCTGGGCTGCGAGATGCTCCTGGGGCGGCCGCTCTGGTGCCAAGCATCGTCAAGTCCACCGTGGCTCGGGGCGAGGCCCTCGGCCGTGCTCAAGCCGACGGTGCTGCGGCGTATACGAATGCTCGGCTGCCGTGCTTGCTCTGGTCTGGCGCGCTCTGGCCTGGCGCGTCTGCTGTCCGAGCTCATGAGGCTGGGGAAGCGGCTCGTCGAGAGCGTCGAGAGGCGTGACTGTTGGGTCGGTGCGTGGCTCAGAGGCTCGAAGTAGTCGTCCCCGGGCCGTTCAGCGAGCGGCGACAACGTGTTGGAGACGAGCGACGAGGGTCGAGACAGGCCGGAACTGGGCGCCTGGAGTTGCGACGCAGCATGCGGCAGGTGCTGTTGCAGCTGCCGCTGCCGAGCATCCGCGTCGGCACGGGTGTCGGCCGGGTCCATGAGGCGCAACGTGCCGTCGATGGCGAGCAGAGGTGATGGAGTGCAGCAGCATGCAAGAGGAGAGTTGGGCCATCGAGGCCGGCATTTGGAGACTGGGGATGATCGGTACCGACGCTGGGCAACCGGGTTGCCAAGGCCGGAGCACTTTCGGGCAGCGGCCGGAGATAGGCGGGCCCTGAAAGACGACCAGCCACATCACGTCACTGGTGCCCATTTCTTGCTAGCGGCCCCTGTGGCTTTCGCTACATCCCGCTAGAAGTGGAGCGAAGAAGGCACTTGGCTGCCGCCAGCGATGATCTCATCACCGCAGGCGCTTGGGCCTTTTCATTTTGCAGGGACGGTCCTTGTCGACGTCGCGTGCACAACTCGACTGAGCAACTGTGCAGCGATAGCATCACTTGCGTGAACCGCATGCACGATGAGGCATCTCGGGGTGATTTAATCTACTGTTCAGGGTACTTGTGCCAGAAGCCACGGTCTCGCGGGCGGATGGAAACTTTCTTGTTTGGTGAGGCCGGGGTACCCGGGCGGATTTGTAATTCCCGGCTGTTGTCGCCACCAAAACCCGTGCCGCATTATCAATACAAGACACTTCAAATGATGCCCTCTCGTACGAATTGCTTCCGACTGGCTCAGCCTGAAAGACAAGGCACATCTCGCCCAATCACCATGCAGCTGGAACAAATTGTGTGTGTCCTTGGTACTGGGCGACGCCAACAAACCGCCCCTTGTTTCATTACAACACCATGTGGTATATCTCAAGAAATCCTCACAGGATGACATCCCGTGTCTACATGTATCAAACATCAAGCGCTTTTCGCTTCCCAATCCAAAACAAACAAGACAAAAACGCTCAGTCCTCGCGCTCAGCATGCAAAAGTGCCGCCTCGACGGCTTCCTGCAAGTCAAAGTGGAAAAAGGGCCTGTTGAGTCCCTGCACCGCCACCAGCCGCGCGCTGCCAGGGTTCCGCGGCACGTCCTTGTCGGACAGCCGCGACGTGACCGGCGA
Source organism: Tolypocladium endophyticum (assembly GCA_024339985.1). NCBI lineage: Eukaryota > Fungi > Ascomycota > Sordariomycetes > Hypocreales > Ophiocordycipitaceae > Tolypocladium > Tolypocladium endophyticum. Next base: position 14,870 of record JALHBW010000187.1, on the reverse strand, counting down.
CGCATCCTGTTCGATGTCGTAGACAATTGGCCGGTCCGCCTTCTCCTCAATAGCAGCGGCCGCGGCCGCGGCACTGTCCGAGCCCCCGAGGTCCGCGATGCTGAAGATGCGCTTCCAGTGCCCGGCGCTCTCGCCCGGGTCGGGCTTCGGCGTGCGGTAGCCGAAGCCGGCCGCCGCGAGAGCGCGCTTCGTCCACCGGTTCTCGATGTTGGCAAAGTGCCAGTTGACCGTGTTGGGTGTCGCATACCGGTCCAGCTGGTTGCGCACGTCGATAAGGGCCTGCGTGGCCGTCACGTCAATGTTGTTCACCGACGCAAAGTCCAGGATGACAGCCTTGAGTGTCGGCCGGGTATCCACTTCGTCCAGCTTCTGCGTGCGCGGCGCTGCATCGTTCCATGCTCGGTCCTATAAAGATTGTTAGCCAGGGTGCAGGACTGCGCTCTCGATGGTAACTTACGCCGAGCTTTCCCAAAGTGCTTGGGTCTGTCCGTCTGGTCTCGCGGAAGATGGTCTCGGTCAAGTGGTTCAGGTAGCGAGACGCGTTAGGGTAGTTGAAGCCCTCGGCAAATCTGTAGATGAAGACGCCGGGGTACGGGCTTCTCACGACAACCCTCGGGTTCGATCCGTCCTCGTGGTCCAAGGGCAGGAATCCTGTACGCAGCGAATCGTCCTGCTCCTCCGTCACCGCCTCCTCGTTGGCATGCTGGCTTCTGCCGTTGGTCGTCGCCTTGATAGTGCGGATGCGGGCTACACCCAGCTGTCGTCCGCGGCTGAGGAACAGCCTCCAGATGACGATGATAAATGACATGATGATGGTTGTGTAGATGCCGTTCTCAATGGTGTTGAAGACGGTCACGAGCACGCCGGCCAAGAAGATGGGCACCTCGAGCGGCGAGACGCGCCAGAATTGGAAAATGACCTTGGGAGGCGTGATGACATCTCCTACCGCGTGGATGATGACCGCAGACAGAGCAGCATTGGGGATGTAGAAGAAGACGGCAGTCAGGGCGTACAGGGCCAAGAGAACAACAATGGCAGTGATGACGCCGGCAAAAGGCGTCCGCACGCCAGCCTTGGACTTGATGGCCGTGCGGGAGAAGGATCCGGTCGCGGGGTAAGCGCCGAGGAAGGGGCCCAACAGGTTGGTGACGCCGATGGCGACGAGTTCCTGGGACGGATCAATGACGTAGTTGTTGATTCGGCCAAACGACTTGGAGATGGAGATGTGCTCGATGAGCATGACGATGACGGCGGCGGGCAGCTCCGACGCAAACGACTTGATGATATCTATGTTAACCTCAGGCACGGCAGCATGCTGGAAGCCTCGCGGGACGCTCCCGATGATGCTGAACTTGGGGTTCTTCTGGCGCGACACGTTGACGGCGGCACTGATGGCTGTGTAGAGCAGGATGACGAAGACGACTCGCAGCGTCGAGATGAAGAAGTACGTCTTGGCGCGATGCGGCTGGCGCTTCGCCATGTGCGAACAGACGCCGCGGATGAGGTAAAGCATCGTCAATGCCGTCAGGCCCAGGGCGGCGTCTATCTTTGTCGTGGGCAGCCCCTTGAGGGTGTTGATGATGACCATGTACGGCGCGTCGCGGGTGTTGACGCCGCTGATGCCCATCAGCTTGGGCACTTGGCCGGCAGCGATGTTGATGGCGGAGCCCGTCATGAAGGCGCAGATGGCGGGCAGCGGGATGAACTCGACGACCCAGCCGAGGCGCGCGAGGCCGAAGAAGAGGATGATGGCGCCGGTGATGATGGCGAGCGCCGAGGCGATGACGTGGCCGGGGACGTTGGGGAGAGTACCCTGGGCCTTGATCACGATGTTGCCCGTGACCTGGGACATGACGGCGACGGGCTGCAGAAGTCAATTCGGTGCTCGCCCGGGGTCAAGTCGTCAGAAGACTCACGCCAATGGTAATGTCCTTGGACGTTGCAAAGAACCAGTAGATGAGCACGCCCATGAAGGACGTGTAGAGCCCGTACTCGACTGGCAGCGCGGCCAGCTGGGCATACGCCATGCCCTGCGGCACGACGACGGCGCCGACCGTGGTACCTCGACAATGTCAGCTCGCCTCGTCTCGCCAAGATGGAATGCAGATGCTTACCGGCAATCAAGTCACCAACGAACCATATGAAGTTGTACTTGCCGATCCAGTGGATGAACGGAAACAGGTTGTAGAAGTACTGGCCGACGCCCCGCGCCGAGGGAACGAGCTCCGCGAGGAACTCTTGGACCGTCGGTTCGCGCTCGATGAACAGATCGGCGTTGGAAATGGACGGCACGTCGTCGTCGTCGCGGCCTTTCGACTCGAGGCCGATGGCCCTACTCAGGCGGTCCTTGACGGTCCCGACCATGGCGACGGTTGCTCAGGGCGATTCTGTCGTCGAGACTGACGTGGCCGAGGCAGTTGACGATGGAATATCAATTGAGGTAGATGGCTCAGGCGACACGAAGCTCCAAGGTCTCTTCCGACTTGATAGACTTCGAGGCCCTGAGCGTATCTTATGTGCGATGCAAGGAACCCAATATTAACGCAGACTCTTCTAATACTTATTCTAATACCTTGTCGGCGCATACCACCCACAGTACGTACAGGCACAGGATCCCCTCTCATGCGGCCCAGTATTCCTCTTCGGTACCGCGTTTGCGGCTGCCAAAGGCGGGTCGATCGCTTTGTCAAGAGAGCCACTGGATTGCGTGCTCCCGCTAGGTGGCCGTGGCGTCCTCGGCGCCAGCCAACCACACGCGGCGCGTTGGACGGGTTGCTCCGACTCCAGGTTAAAGCATGGAGAGATGCGATGTCTTTCAGCAGGACTAAACCCGATCTGGGCGACGCCGGGCAGCCACAGCCGCTCACAGACCCGAGCCCCCGGCGTCGCAAGATTACACGTGGTGGATGCATCGCAGCCCAAGTCTCAAAGGCAGCCGCCAGTGGCAGCTGTTGAGACAATATCACGAGCTTCACGACCCGACGCACGCGTAGGCACGACAAGCGCAACAGGGTTTCGTTCAGCTCTGGGCGACCCTGTACGTGATTGCGCCTTCGACCGCACTCAGCCGCCTCGGCCCTCACGAGATTCAAACGCGGCCAGCCACGCCGGGGGTCCACGAGTTCGAGACCGGAGCAGCAGAGACATGCAAGGCTCCCACCAGCGTTTTTTCCCATGGTCCGCGGTCTGTTGTGCTTTCGATAGTGTCTAGCTCGCCTCGCGCGCGTGTGAATTCGAGACGCAGTGCTTACCAGACGATGTGTGCCCTCACTTCAGCCCGCGGATGACGCGATCCTGGCCCCTGCAGGCGATGAGCCGTTGCTTCGGGCGGTCGAGCCGACATGCAAGACGGATGGATCCTCGACGGGTCTCGCAGCAAATGGTTTTGAAATGCACGCCGGAGCATCGGTATGGGTCATGCGACGCAGACAGCCTTGCAGCAATCCTCGGCTGATCAAGATTACTCCAGGTAGTAGAGCTACCCGGGATTCCGCGACTTACCGAGCCGCCGGAGCGCTTCGCGCGGTTGATTCATGCGCACTCCAGCCCAGCATCATGCATCACAGCAGCTCGTGTCACGCAACCGGCGTCTAGAGAAAGTTGGGCGGCGTGGCGGCGGGCGGGGGGCGGCAGAGCAATATTGCATGGCCATGACACCATCGACTGCCAACCCGAATGGGCTCGCGCCAAGACCATTCTGATACCCCCTCTAACACCAGCGCTTTATTCTTATCTGCCGTCGTCCACAACAGCGTCGCTGTAAGAGGAAGGGCTTTCCGAGGAAGAAAAAAAAAAAGAAAGAAAATCAGGCAAGGCGACGATGTCGCTCGAATATCAACTATGGAGCCCAATGGAGTAACTTGGAATCCCAGAAAATTCGTAGCTGCTCCACAGCGCTTGCTGACAGAGGTTACCATGTCGGACATATTGCTGATCATTGCCTCTCCTCAACCAGCGAAATGGGACGGACGCGTCCGGTGCGGGACATGTTTAAATTTTCTGATGTACGGTGACCCCGCTGTGCAAGCTGCAAGGCAGGGCGATGGCAAGTCGCTCAAACAACCTTCAATCCCCCCAAAACCCAAAGGGTGCATCCGATCCCTAATCTTGCGCGAAACATTGCCACTGGACCTGCTAAAGATGACATGTTGTTCGTACTAGAGTCCATTGATATGAGACGGTTGAATTCGAAACTGGGTCCGTCCATCATAGACGGGCGCCTCCTGCCGACTCTGATAACCGTTGTCGTCGATTTGGATAGAGTGAAGGCCAAGGCGCGGCCTGCAGCTTCACCATGTCAAACCATGCAGGCCATGATATCAAACTGCCGCTTCTGCGTCTACGGCATGTCTGCTCAAGTAGATTGCGTGGTGGCAGATCACCAGTCTCCACTCTGCAGCACCACAATTCGAAGAACCTCCTGACCATTAATAAGAAGGGAGGCTTCATGATTACGGCAACCCGGCCGGCATGACGTTACGGGATGTCATTGAACGTCAGTTTTCCCATTCTCCATCGTCCAACGTCAAACATGATAATGGATTAGGCAGAAAAGACACGGTTGCCCTGCTGGCGCACTTTGGTTGATCAAGCAGGGATTTGTCAATCCAGGCCTCACATGTCCAGTGAGTGACGGCGCAGGCCCAAGCTGCTAACAATCGCAGCCGAACTTGCAAGATCGTCACGTGCAGCACTTGCTACTCGTACAACATTGGCGGAGCGAGATTGCGCTGAGAATGTAGGAGCGAATCTCGCTCGTATTTAATATTGCTCCGCGGCCAGGTGCGCGGTGGGATTCCCTGACCCTGCCGGCGCCCATGAGGCGCGGGCATGTGGCTATTAATAGACTTCCGCGGAATGAAGCAGGACTCGTAATTGTTAGGCTGGGCAATCCAGGCCGTGGCGCGAATGTGTCTGGGCAGCAACTGCTCGTAGCTGCCAGGCCAATATCATTGCCAGGCCACACTCAGCGCCCAGGAAGCAATCAATGACGTTCATTCGCGTCTTGAATCAAGCGCTAAAATCGCGAACGCGCAAGTTGTGCCAATTGTGCAAGCCCAATCGTTCACAACTCTGTTTACCACTGCCGCCACTAGCACTGATTCAGCTAGTCGGGGCAGTGCGCCCCTGTTTCACATACACCAAGCAGGGAGGCTCTCATCACGTGACAGGGAGAGCTCGTGTTTGCGGGCCTCCCTATCCATGCGTCGTGCCTGTGCTCTTCCTGCTCATTCTCATTCTTCCAACACCAGCCAAACAATCCTCTTTCTTTCTTTAATTGCATTCCTCATTGCGGCACTGCTTCGTTCTTTACAGACAAGTCGCTCTTTCGAAATCTCGCCTCTTCTCTCTCTTGCAGCAATCACACTCCCTATTGCGTACGAACGCCGTACAAGTCATTAGTTTGACCTCCTGAAACGCTCAACCGTCACAGCGGCACGATCGACCGTATCGCCGCAATCATGCGTTTCTCCTCTACTCTCGTCGCGAGCGCGCTTGCAATTGGCGCGTCCGCCGACAAGAACTACCTCGGCTTCAACTCTGGAGCTACATTCGCCGACCGCTCCGCCAAGTTCAAGAAGGACTGGGTGGCCGAATTCAAGACCGCCCAGGGCCTGGACGGCGCCCCCGGAAAGTTCAACGCCGTCCGTCTCTATACCAACATCCAAGCCTACTCCCAGGATGACCCTACCCAGGCTTTCGACGCTGCCATGGACACCGAGACGTCGATGCTCCTTGGCATTTGGACCTCGGGCACCGACAACATCGACAAGGAGATCAGTGCCTTGAAGAAGGCCGTGGACCAGCACGGCAGCAAGTTCACCGACTTGGTCATCGGCATTTCCATTGGCAGCGAGGATCTGTACCGCAACTCAGAGACGGGCATCAAGAACAAGAGCGGCGTCGGAGCCGACCCCAAGGTCATCGTGGACTTCATTGGGGACTTCAAGAAGGCCTTCTCCGGCAGCCCCCTTGGCAAGGTCCCCATCGGTCACGTCGACACCTGGGATGTCTGGGGCAACGGCACCAACAAGGCTGTCATCGATGCCGTCGATTGGGTCGGCGTCGATGAGTACCCTTACTATCAGAACGCCACGGGCAATGACATCAAGAACTCTGGTAACCTCTTCGACAAGGCCTACGACGCCGTTGTTGCCGCCGTCAACGGCAAGCCTGTCTGGGTCACCGAGACTGGCTGGCCCGTCACTGGCGAGACTTGGGACAAGGCCGAGCCCTCCGTCGAGAATGCCAAGTACTACTGGGATGAGGTTGGCTGCCGCAAGCTCTTCGGCAAGACGCCCACCTTCTGGTACAACCTGCGCGACTCCAACCCTGATAACTCGATGAAGTTCGCCATTACCAAGGACCTCTCCACCAAGCCGCTCTTCAACCTGACCTGCCCGACGACTTTCGACACCAAGGACAAGTCTGAGTCTTCGAGCTCCTCGGGCACTGCCAGTGCTACCGGCAAGCCCACCGGCACTGGTAGCCCCTCCACTGGTATGAGCACTGCCGCTGCCACTGCCACTGCCGGCTCTAGCTCTGGCTCCGGCTCCGGCTCCGGCTCCCGCAATGGCTCGGCCCCGGCCGGTGCTGGCGGCTCCGGCGCCAACGGCTCCGGTACCAACACTGCCAGCGGCGCTGCTGCAACGATCACCGGCCACTCTGGCGCTGTCGAGTCCCAGAAGCTGTCTGCGGTTGCCTACGCCGGCGTCGCCATCGCTGGTGCCTTTGCTTTGCTCTAGACAACTTGACCTTCACGTCTGCCTGGCCTCTCCCTTAGACATGCTTGGTTTCCTTTTCGAATTATCAATAGATTGGACTCAGGAATACATGGTAGGATATCGACATTCACGAGTCTATTAATTCACTGGTGTCATTTACTTCATCCCCAACTTTTGCACGACTCTGTTTCCAGCGCTTCGTTGTGATGTCAAGTGCCAGGTTAATTTGGTCCAACCCAATGCTAAACAGCGTTTGCAACACCCCCTCATTTCGTAGGAGAGATTCTTCGCGGTCGAGCCAGAAGATAAGTCGAGTCTAAGGCTCAAGCTCATATCCGTCAGTGCCGTCATCAGACCTGTTGATTTGTATCGAAGTCAAGTCTAAGCTCTCAATGGCTCGCACGTTGAGAGGCGACATGTTCATGTTCTTGTGATAAATGCTCATGACATACTCCAGCCTCTCAGGCGGCACGCTGTCGAACACGCTACGCGGAGGCCCGTACACGGTGTCGAATACCCTGACGCCACATGTTCCACAATGATTGGCGGATGTATACTTGGGTCCATGGAGATACTCTACGGCATTCTCCCTGCCGTGGATGCGCACTTGGGCTTTGGTTGGATATACACCGATATACGCGTCCTGCTTGGCGTGAGTGCTTGCCTTGAGGAAATTGAGGTGAGGTGAATTTGAACTGACCCTGACGCATGAGCTGCAATTGTCTTCCTTCACCAGTTGCTCTTGTATTGGAACTAGCAGCTCCGCTTGTACTCTTCCGCAATGGCAGGACACAATGTGCTGAGCTGGCGAGTCGGACGCTGACGTTCGAGGATGGTCGACAATCCTCGCTTTTTCCTCAACTTTGAGTACAGTGGTCAATGGTCTGTATATCCGGTCAGTAGACCATAAATCAGTTGAGAGGAGGTCTTACTCTAGGCCGAATGGGTTGACATCTCGAATCGACCGGATGTTCACGGCTAGCTTGCCCTTAAGCGGACCTTCAAGATGCTCACCAATAACGCCGGTAGCACAACTGCCACAAAACTAATACATTTCCACTTAGTATCTACACTGTGTTTACTCTCCGTAGTAAATAGACTGCTCACCTGGTCTCGTAGCGAGGCGGACTCGTACGTCTTCAGATGCCCCTCATCTCGGGTGACGTGGAACGCGCCCTCCTCCGGCACAAGCCACAGGTAGCCTTTCTTCGCACAGAGGCTGCAGGTGCATGCAATTGCGTCTCTGATCTCGGGCGCGGCAACGTCGAAGCGGTATTTGCCGCAGTGGCAGTTGCCGTGGTAAGTCGTCGTCGAAGCCATTTAAGGTTGCGTGGAACGTTGGATGGGGACGAAGGATCGCGGAAAGTCGCGGCAGACGCGCGGGGTAATAAGATTGAATGGAAGACTGACGAATTCGCTGTTGCCTTGTTGGTCTAACACGTGCTGACATTTCCTGATTTTGTTCCTGAAAGGCGCTAACTCATCTCACCTCGCCCAAGTCACAATGCCCATGGGGGCACGAGATGGCTAATACGCCGCCAGACCCGCCGTGAGATCCCGAATTCATCGCGTTGAGAACTTGAGCTTAGCGGCCAATAAGTCTGGGTTCTAAAGATAGTCAAGTCTGGACCGGAGAAAATTGGGCAGCCTCCAATGAATCCGTTTGTAAAAGCCACGTTAAGAAGTATCAAGAAGTATATTATACACGTAAGAAATGTTGGCGAGTTGCCATCAAGGGTTAGATGCTTCTAGCTCAAAATTGATCCTCTTACATTTTGCGGGGGAGCCGCGAAGGAAAATAAGATATACAGGATTGAATATGAATTACAACATAATAGACGTGGTCCCGTTGGTTCGGGGAAGCGCCCGCCTTGATGCTTACGAATAGCATTTGTCGGCAATGGGCTTGTTGATGTTGAACACAGTCTTCTCCCACCACTGCGTGACAAAGGCCCTCAGGCTAAACTCAAAACGAGACTTGATTCCCAAGCCATCGGGGCATCCCGCGAAGTCGTCCTGCAACCTCGATAATGCGCGTGTCTCGTTTTCAGCCCGCTTCCAGGTGGCGTTGAACTGCTTTTGCTCGCTTCCGTTTAGGGTGAAGTCATTGGTGAACCTCGATCGCGCCGTTAGGCCGCCGCTGAGATCGAGAAGGCCGCCGAGCAGCTCGAACTCGAGCTTGGCGATCACGTCGACGTAGGGGTCAAAGGTCACGGCAGCGTGGTCGCTGCTGACCTTGGCGGCGGCGTGGAAGGTGGGCTTCCAGCCCGTGGCCGAGGTGCGCGAGCTGTCAAGGAAATCGACGTGGAAGTTGCCGTTGGTAATATCGGCCCCAACGTTCGCCGATACCTTAATGGCGGCGTTGGAGTCGGCGGGCCCAGCAGCGGCGTCGGCGAACAAGTCAGCGCCGATGTCAAAGTCCAGTGCGGGGCCAAGCGACACGATGCCTGGCACCTTGACGATGCTGTAGGTAAGAGGCGGCATTTGGTAGGCAAACGTGGCGTTGTGATAAGCCGTGAGGCTGGCGCTGACTCCCAGGTCTATGGACGCGTGGGCATCCATGTTAAAGGACAGCTCGTTCAGCTTGGCTTTCCAAAAGGAGTAGCTCAGCTTCCCGGAAAAGGTCACACCCATGCTGAGGTCGGCGTTGTCGGCTGTTACCCGGACGTCCACGAGGGGTGAGTTGCGGTGATACGAGTACAGCTCAGTGGCATGTGGGAGTGATACCGAGTGGGAGAGGGTTAGGCCGTTGCCGTCCAGGCCGAGTGCGCGCTTGTTCTTCGCCGGAATGGCAGAGAAATTAATTTCCGTCGACCCTGTTCGATGTCAATGTCTGCAAGGCACGAGTAGACTGGGTGTGGGTGGAACCAACCGGCCGTGTTCTTTACGTCCGACTTCTCACCCTCAGCGACAATGGTCATCGTAGTGTCGTTAGAAGTTATCGACCCTGCAAGGAACCAGCCTCGTTCATTATCCTTGTCACAGTCTCCGAGATGATTTGTCACGAGCACGAAGCTCCCGTCGTCGTCGAGGCGGGTCCATCGCGTAACCGCCTCCTTGAAGGCGTCGGCGCGGCTAAATGTGATGGTGACGTTGGAACGCTCGCAGTCAACAGTCTTGATGGCCCCAATCTCCTCAAGGACCACCGTTGGGTAATTCATCTCGAGCGCGACATGAATCTTCTCATTGCTCTGGCCGGCCCAAACGAGGGACACATTGCCTGCCGGCACGATGTTCTTCAGGTTATCGGGATCGACCTCCGGACTCAGCACCGGGCCCAGAACAGTGTCAGGTTCAGGGTCGCCTTGGATGTTGAGCTTGGTGCCGGCGTTGTCCGCGACGGTCTCGGGCTTGACATTGACAGGTGCTGGGCAGGATTGGCTGTGCGCCACTCCGGCTATGGCAGCGAGAGACAAGAGGGAGGAGAAGAACATGATGGTGGGGCCACGGTTGCAGACAGGATCCGACGTAGGGGATCTTGTCTGATAGATTCGAGTGAGAATCCATTGCCGGCGAGCCCGATGGGCGATATCTTATACATGATGATGGGGGCCAGGCGCTCGAGGCCTCGTGGGCCGATATCACGTATGCCTCCCCATACGATAGAAGCGAGTCTCCTCAAGACTAGCCACGGTGCCAAGGGCTTGCAGATGAAGATATTGATATCAGAAACCCCCAAGCATTATTACCACCGCACCTGGACCCCGTCGTGTCAGCGGCCTAGCTGTCCAAGCCAGGCCTAGCTGCTGATCGCGGACCCCCTTTCCGTACCCTGGGCCTGCCAAATCAGGCGGCCCATTTCCGAGGTGCAGCCGCCCAGCCCGCCGCGCGACTCAGTATCCCAGCCGGCTCCCTGCAAATCTCCAGAAGGCCCACGCGCGCCTTCGCGGTCCGGACTGTAAGTTGCGGAGTACGTCACGAGGTGATCGGTTGGCGTCGTGGAGCAGTGGTTCCTTCGGTTGCGGGCGTACCTTTGAGGCTGCAGGTACAGGATTGCCCCACTATTTCCCGCGAGTTTGAGCTACTTTGACATGCGCAAGTATTTACTGTGTGCAATGTTGTAGACAGGGGCATTGCGGATGCAACAAGTGGTCTTCGGAGTGAGCGAGGGCTCTAGTCGGTCAGCGATGCTGCATCCCATGGAATTACCTGGGGCCATAGCACAGCTAAAGAGATGGTTTATGACGCTCGTCAGCATGTGATTGGTTGCTGCCCAGCCTTACCCCAGGGCAGCGATAGTATCAGTTCTAAGAGTGGCGAGATAACGTGCTTCTCCCCTTTGACAGCTCTTGGCAGGACGCTCCTTCCCGCTTTGACCCCTCGGCAGTCGTCGGGCTTCGGACCTCGGGGCCAACAGCTTTCACCACCCACCCCGCCTTGCTGGAGTGTTGGCCCTGTCGTCTGTCGAATCCTTCCGTCCACTTCGCCTGTCACCGCTCAATATCATTAGGTGCCTACATACGAGTATCTTGATCCTTCGGCTCCACTGTGTTTCCGTTTCTATGCTGGCGTCAGTCCATCGGGAAAGAAGAGCTTAGCACATTAGTAGGCAATCTCGCCGTTCTCGGGGTTCCCCGTAGCGATCGCTGCAAAAATCCCTCGGCAGCAGAGCCGTTGGCCGTCTGCGGTTCCTTGTTGACGATACCTACTCCGTACCGAACCAAAACCTTACGAGTAGAGCGCAACAAGTCAATGCGGCTCTCAATCGCGGGAACAACCGCCCGAGCGTGAACAAGGATACAGCCTGCTCATCCCTATTTCCTGATGTGCCGTTTTGTTTTGTACTTGGAGGCCTTCAGCTCCCGCGCACCGACACAATTTTGCGTCGTATTGAAGTCCTTCGGAATTCAGTGAGTCAGCCATAGGCAATATCTTAGCAGTAGCCTCACATCATCCATAAGAGCGCTACGTTAGCTTTGACGCGGCGTCGCAGCATCCATCTGGATATATGCCAAACTATGATCCAAGGGTAGAGTTAGCCCTTGGCGAAAGGAGATAGCTGGTGTGGAGTCCAAGGTCACGCACTCCAAAGAAATTCGTAAATATGTCATGAAGTCCGTGCGCTGAGCGATGCCGCTGGCGAGGGCTCGTGTCAGTCGATACTCGAGCAAGACGCAGGGACTCCTCCGTGAGAACAGGCGCGTCGCGCAGAAGGAACACGATCAGCCACCGAAAGTAATATCGTCTGAGTGACGAAACGCAATTTTCGCATACGAGTATGAGTCTGCTATGGCTACAATTCAGTTTATGCTTAATTCTTAGGCTCTCGTGGCGTATTGCGGAACCGGCAGTGATCATCTCGACGGATCCACTAATGCTCCGTAGGTGGTCACGACTCAAAACTGAAGCGAGGATCAGCCCGAATCCCGGGTATAATGGGTCTTTCCGAATCAATACCTGCCTGACTCTCCAGGGGAAAGTGGGTTGCGCATCTTGGAGCCAATTAGTTGGTGGAGACAAGACGTCTGATATTACTGTCCAACAGGATGATCTCAACCCTGCACGGCTACGGTCTGTGCACTTGCTTTCCCCTGGCTAGGGGATGAGTAAGTTTCGACGGCTCCCACTTTATGTGTCCATTGTGGTACTCCGTCAAGGCCTGTTGCTTTAAAATGTAGAGTTAAAAGCCAATCACATAGCAGAATATCAAAGACGATTTTACGGAGTTGGCAAGAGACGACCCACAAGTCTTATCGCTTCCCAAGTGATGTGAAGATATTTTGTTTCGGAATCAAAGTGATAACCTAAGGCTTGCAGCTCACTTAAGTACGCGTGGCCTCTCTATTGACGAGACCTTCATACTCATACGACGCCGATGCAATGTCGCGATGCATGTCGCAGTCTCAATATCCCCGAGGCGCGCGCAGCGTGGACAGTACATGGTTTCTATATGCTTAACCCCGCCTATAATGCCTTTCTTATTGTCTGATTAAGACACACGGCATGAATCTGTAGATTTTCACCGGTCTACTGCAATAGCTATGATACGAAATGCGATTGGCCGTTAGTGCTCCCGGTGAGGTACCAGTTCAAAATCTAAAGAGGCAATGGTTCACATTCCAAGATGGTAAATTACGAGCTGTGTACTGTCATTGCTGGAGTATTGGAGAACATGAAAGAATGGAATCTGTCAAAACTCATGTCGGTATAAGTTACCTACAGCGTACTTTCTAGGCATTACAAAGCATATCTGGGAGAATCGTCGAGTACAGGCACTATTCAAGGCGTGCAAATAAATGAGCCCTTCTAAGCTGACCTTCAAACGATTACGAGCCAAATTTGCAGTCATCGTGGCATTTTCAAGCATGCACAAGAACCTCGGGATATCCCCTGCTTTCCCCATAGCTTTGCCAGTTCCATTGAGATTAGTATTGCACCAAGAGCCTCGGGTTAAACCATCGATATGGCTCGACCCAAGGGCTGGTCAGTTTGACCGGTAACAGTCAAATTGTCTAAAGGACGCTGAGGAACCTTCATAGAAATCTTATTCGCCAAAGAGTATTCAGGAACGGACTCAAGGCCTCAGGACTCAGGATATTTTGGCCCGCGCCTGGGCCACTCCCTGCTTGACTGCGATCTTCAACACCTGCTCAGCAATCTGCTTTATCCCACGCCGCCGTGTGTCGTCGGCCCGCCGGCTCAAGTACGGCTCGGCCGCGACTTTGACCTCAACTGCCACGCTCGACTCTGCCTCCTGGGCAACCTCCTGCACGATCCGCTGCAGAAGTTCATCGACTTGCTCCGCGGCGACGGGAATTGTTCGCTCGGCCTGCAGGCCTGGCAACGCGCCAGCAGACACAGCATTCTCATCTTCGAGAATAACATCTGCCAAGCGTTCGTCACCTAGGGCGCTGGCGGCTCGAGTGGCGAAATGACTGGGCGCGAGAGTTCCAATCGTCGACGCAGCAAAGCCAGCGGCCCGCCCGATGATCGAGCCGATGGACGAGCTGCTTTTGGCCTTTTTTGCGTGTTTGATGGCGGCTTCTCTCATTTTCCCGGCCATTTTTAGGACCTTCTTCTTCTGGGCCTTCATTTTCTTTGAGAACGTTTTGTTCTTTGAGACTTCCTTTTCCTTTCCCTGTCTATGCTGCTCGGTTTCCCCTTTTGGCGCGGCAACTTCCTGCACTTTCGTGGCAAGTGCCGCGGCGATGGTCGCCTCTTTTTCAAAGTCGGCCACTTTTGCCTGCAGAACTTCGATTTCGCTGTCGAGGGCCTTCATCTCGCGCCTCAGGGCTTTGGTTTTCGCTTCGCGAGACTTGATCCAAATGTGCTCTGGTTCCACGACTTCTAAGGTGGTGTCGTCAGTGTTGAGGATCTTTTGTGCCTGGCCTTTGATCGCTATTTTGTCGCGAAGCTCCTTTTGAGCTTTAACGACCAGCTTTTGTAGCTCATGCGAGGCCTTTTTGGCCGTCGAAACCTTTTCTTCGAGGAACGGCCTCGGTGCGGCGTCGAGGTTTTCACCAGCAGTTTCGATCAACTGTTTCCGTTGCATCAAGAAATTCTCATCCACAATCTTTGAGACGCTGGTTGCCGACTTCCTGGCCTCGACTGTCGCTGCCCATGCAATATCAAAGACCTCCATACCCATCCATTCATGCGTTTGTAGCATCTCAGCAACGCGCTTAGTGGCATCGGTGGCATGGCGGACTGCTTCAGTTGCACTTTTAACGACAGCGTCCATGGCCACGCCCGTCATTGCTTTTGTAGCCTCCGTGATGGCCGCTTTGGCCAAAATAGATGCCTCTCTCGCTTCTTCGCCGATTGAATAAGCCTCAATCTCCTCTGGCAGCTCTTTGACTCCCTTCACATTCTGCCACTCGCTGTAGTCGACGGTGGCATCCGGCAATTCGGTCTTGTTTTGACTGCACTTTGTTTGGATGTCCAGCTTTCCCCCTTTGGAGTTGAGCAAGTCCGGTGGTATAACCATCTGGAGCCTTTTCTCCCCGGAGCCATGGATAATTGACATACGCAAAGTTTTGGCGGGTTTCCAAGATGCATCAAGTGACTTGATGTATTTATCTATAACATCCGACCCTTTGAACCAATGAGGTCTAGGTATCCAAGCCTTAGGCAAACGGTGGAGCTCGTCGGCGTTGGCCAAGATGACGCAGTCGCTGCCAAAGCTATCAGATTTGGGAACCAAAA
>JALHBW010000021.1:0-175759 GCA_024339985.1 Tolypocladium endophyticum | reverse complement strand
CCCCCCCCCCCCCCCCCCCCCCCCCTTCGCCCACCAGACTACGGAGTACGCGATTACCATACAAGTGCTCGAAAGGGATATCTACATCTCCAGCTCGCCCCCAACATTGGGAAATCCAATTCCTCTCCGACCCTCGACCGTCACCCCAGACTCTCTGCGACTTGAACGTTGGCACTGAGCACCGCCACACACCCTAATCCGCACCGCACCACACCGACAGAGCCCCCAAAAGGCCCCTGGCAGGACCTTGTGGATGGACCACCCTCAGGCCTCATCCACTCTGAACCACATCCTGGCCAACCCACACGCCCCCCCGCTGATTCTTGTTCCTGCTCATCGCCGCAACCCTGCCGCCTCGGCCATTGTCAAAGGGACGCCGGGCTGCCGATCACCTAGACCAAAGTCGTCACAGGCCCTGCTCCTCTAAACAGACAGGCTCCTCCACTGGCCCTTCCGCCGCCCACTTGCCTTAGACTGGACTGACGCATGTCAATTGCACTCGTGGGCACTTAAGACTTCGCTGATCCCACCTGGACTGCCAACATCCACGCTCCATCTCCAGGCGGGATCTTCTTGTCTCTGATCTGTGTTGACGACTCGGCTTTTATTCTGGTCGGGATCCTGCAGATCAACAGACCCTTTTCCCACTTTAACAAGCTATCACGAACGCCCGGTGCCCTCTCGCCGCGTCTATCACGGGCTCTCCAACACCAACGAGGAGGGTTGCTTTCATACATCACCACCACCACCACTGGCAGTATCCCCGTTACACCTTGCAGCTGTCATACTCCTTCAGCTCTCCCTTCCATTCTTGGACAGCAGACTCTCGTCGCCCTGGCTCCAACATGACGATGACTATGGACACTTCCCACCAGCAACGCTTCGGTCCTCCTCCGATGAGCTTTGACTATCCTGCCCAAGGGCAACCTGCCTTCTCAAACCCTTGGTCGTCGTCGTCTTCGTCTCCGCATTCAGCCGCCACAGCTGGCAACCCGATGTTTGTCGCTGGTCAGCAGCTGCCGGGCATGAACCACAGCATCATGGCCGCGAAGCCTCATTCTGGTCGAGCCAGTGCCAGCAGTGCATCATCCATGCCGTCTTACGGCTCCTTGCCAGTTGCCACTACATCAGCAGGTTAGCGCGACGCCCATTCCTGTGATAGCAGTTCTCAAGGGTCGTATAGCTAACTCAACTCCCACCTAGACCTCATGAGCATGAGCCGCCTGCACACCACCTCCGCGGGCTACACTGATGCCACCTACGCTACCTCCGCTTCTCCTGTCAGCGGTCACTTTGCGCCTACCTCGGCCCCGCCGTACGAGGCAATGGGCTACGCGCCTGCTCCCGGCCGGCCTGGCTTTCCCATGGGTGCAGAGGCTGACTCTGCGAGAAGGTTCTCTCAACAACAGTCAGTACCCTCGAGCATCATCCTCCATCACGGCTCAGCCAGTGATGGGATTGAGCTTCGCAAAGCTGACAGTGACAGCAGGAACATGCAGGCCCCAGCAGATGATCGGAGGAGCTTTGCCGACGCGCTCGACGCCAGCCATGGCATGCTTGCCATGAGCCAAGAGACTCCCCGAAACATTTACGGCAGCCGGAGCGATCGTTCCTCCGTGGACTCGTACGGGTTCCCATCAACACATTCTACCAGTTCGTCCATATCGTCCAGCGGCAACTTCAGCTCCTATTACGGCGACTCAGTCTCAGATTACTCGACTGCCGGCTCCGACATTGAATCCGTCAACTCAAGGACACTGCCGCGACCGCAAGGACTCATGGGCTCCCAAATGCCGCCAGCACCGCAGTCGATGATGGGCCAGTTCAGCTCCAAGGTATCGTCGAGCACTCAGAAGAAACATAAGTGCAAGGTCTGCGACAAGCGATTTACCCGACCAAGCTCGCTCCAGACGCACATGTACAGCCACACTGGAGAGAAGCGTGAGTGCCAGCCCCCTCGCTTGGCCCCCCTTTGAAGCGTTGAATGAATTTTTTTTTTACTAACATATGGCACAGCATTTGCCTGCGAAGTCGAGGGATGTGGGCGCCACTTCTCGGTCGTCTCCAATCTCCGACGTCACCGGAAAGTCCACCGCGGCGATGCTCGGTCAGAAGCAGGCTCAGAGGACCATCAGTCAGACTAAATCCGGACCGCCACACAGTATGGCATGCGTGAGGGCATTGGCGACACTCGGGCTCCATACATTCTCGCATTGAGCGGGAAACACATTCACCATAATTTTATATCCCGGATTCGTGAGGGAGTCTCGCGTCTAGCACGAGAACGTGCACGGATTAGCAACCGTTTTCATCGAACGACGTCACGGACATTTTGAACGATGTTTCTATTATCTGGAAATACATCTACGACAACAGGAGCATAGATCCGGCGAGGAAAGAGCCGCGGAAGGCAAAAGTCGCGGCGAAGGAGCGCGGCTGTGTACATGATTCAAGTCGATCGTTTCCGAGGGTTAGTTTTGCATTGAGCGAGCTCATCATTGAGCGGAGGCCCTGCGATGTACCTTTTTGTTTTTTGGTCGGAATTTCCTGGATGGTTACCCATTGGTCCACGGGGGCTGCATGGGTCAACCCACAGATACCCATCCACGGCGTTGCGGTTGCCATTTGAGTTTGCCATTTGAGGCCACACTATTTATGCAAAGTCGCTGGTTGAGGCGCATTTTACGGTTCAATGCGTTTCACTCGCTTTCAGCGGTGCCCAAACCTGGCAGGTTCGGGACTGAGCGAGTTGGGAGCAAGCAGGGATAAGCGAAGGGCTGGTGTTGGACTGTTCCCCTGGCGAGCAAGGGGCAGGCTAGTGTACGAATATCTTAGTTTTCATCTAACAGCGATGATATCCCGACCATTCAATTTCATCGAAGTATGTGCTGCAGGTGTATTCCACATGTGCGTCGCGAAAGGCCAAGTCGGGAGGAAAATGGCGAGCAGCGCGAAGAGCTCTGCGACTTTGGAATGTACGATGACGGCACTTAATCTAAGTGAAGGCACTTTTGAATAGCAGACTTTTGCGGAAATAGACGTGCATGCCAGACGTTGCTTGGTGCTAAGGATGGCGCTGGGCTTCTGATTCTGAATCCGAGCCGCATGTGATGCGATTCCGGCATTGCTATCTGCGCTTGCAACGCAGCGTGAGACTCTGATCGAGAAAGCCATCTCCACATGGGGTCATGATGCGACTGCGGGTTACTGGATGCAGAAGGCAAAGGCCGTCGCAGGTCGCTTGGGCGACCTTCCCGATTCTCTTGCATTATCATGCCCCCAGCTGCGCGTTTGGCGTGGCATCGGGAAGCGCGAGCCGTCGCGTGATTCTTAGCGTTGAGGTTGGCCGACACGACTGTAGCCTGACGAGCATGGGATTTTAGGTGCCTCAGCTCGACGGGATGGCTTTGCCCGAAATGCCATGTTTCGTTATAAGCTCTCCCGGAGGAAATGGGGACCCTGCTGGGCTCGGACACTTGTCCCGAACGGGGCCGTGGGAACGGGGCTGGAAAGGGGGACGGGCTTCGCGGGAGATGATTTGGAAAACGCCAGACGAGATCGTGAGGGTAGTGCGGTGTCCCCCCGTATTACTGCAAGCCCGCCTAGCATCTCCCGGAGGCGCAATTAGATGGCGGTCAGGGGGAGGCCTAAAAATGGCAAAGGCCCGTTTAAGTGTTCTTCGAGGGTTCCGTAGCGCTTCTTCTCGTCCCCCCGTGTCCTTGGCAACAGCGCGAAACAGCGACGCGCAAGCGGATGCTCCACGTCAGACTCTGCTTCAGCAACTGCCTCCACCGCCCCCGACGCAGCTCGGGCGGATGCGAGCCCGGTGTCCAGGTACCCGTATCGGACACAGCAGATATGTGCGCTGTCGAGCAGGCGCTGGTATTTCGGGGCGTGCCAGCAGAAGCGCGGGAGATGACCCGTCCAACGGGAACGGCGCGGGCGTTTCAGAGCCGACAATCACTGCTCAAGGCGGCAAGACGGGCCCAGATGGCGCTGTTGTCAAGACCGGACAAGCTTTGTGGGGTTGACAGGGGGAGGCTTTCGCAGCTGGTTCGTGGGGGGCGATATGAGGGAGGGCGTGCATCTAGGTGGCAGGGAGCGTGGCTGACTTGGGGTGGGGACGACGGTGGAGATGCCATCGGCCTTTGGACGACTGAGCAGACGACAACACCTGCAAGGCAGGGAAGTGGTATCCGTACAGTAGAAGCGCAGGCGCGTGTACGGTCTTGGGATTGTACGTCGACACCCCATGGAGGCGAAGAGAGACGAGACGAACGAAGCGTCCGTGGTGAGCGAGACGTACGAGCGTGTACTCCGTACATGTATCCGCATGTCGTGGCAGGCGGCACCGAGCTCTCAATGGCAAGTGAGACGGACTTCGCCCGTTGCAGACGCGATGCCGCCCGCCCGCCCGCCCACTGGCTGCTGCTGCTGAACAACCCTGCCCAGCTACGACGTGCTCGCACTCCGTACGGACGACAGCACGGCTCGTGCGAGTAAGACGAGGACGCCTTGTCTGCTTGCAGAGAAAGCCTCGGTGGCAACGGCGGCGGCCAATGGGCCAGCGCATTACACGCACGATTCAAGCACGACGAGGCAGCTTCTTCGCCTCTACCCGGAAGGGTGCCTGTCTCCGCCTCGACGGGCTGGGGAGACGGCGTCGTTTGGCGCGCATGCAACGAGTAGCGACAGCAGCAAGCTGCCACCAATGTGGCTTCGGGGTACACGACAAGCGTCGCTCGAGCTTGACCCGAGGGCGCGTGCCGTCATCGCCCAACCCCAAAACCTTGACGCCGGATCCTCGAACTGATAGATTAACTTAGATTTGGAGAGGTTTAGATCCAGAGAAGCGACCACGCTACTGTCGGCCATGATGCTGGAGGGGCGTGAAGCAGGGAAGGAAGCCTGAGCTTATCCGTGTGCGCGCACCCTCCGTCATCTGACCGCCAGACGGACCGTCAGCCCAACTCGCCGGCGTCGTCGGCCGTGCTGGCAGACCGCCGTGCACAGCATCTTGTTTTCTGCGCCCGCGCCGCTCTCCCGGGCGCCCGCCGTCGGTGGCCGCATCGCCTAGCAGCAGGACCGGCACCGGCAACGTGGTGACGCGTGCGTCTTCTTGGTTGGGTCGCGGTTCTTCTTGCACTCATGTGCGACATTGCCACAGGGCTGTCCTTTGCCATCACCGGCGTCGGCGACTTTGGGCCCCCTTGGCTACGTCAAAGGCTTTCGGAGCCCCCAGGGGGGTGCGGACGGGCGACGTCTGTGACACGGGCGGCCGGCCAGTGACGATGCTGATGACGCTGGGGGCTTGTAGGATTAGGCTGCGGTGCCGGAAGCGATATTCAGGGTCCTTCGCGGCGGCTGGCGGCAATGTCGTCAAGCCTCAACCCTCGAGCCCTTTCTCGCCACCGACAGACGATTGCAGGCCACGAGCACGCAAGCGGAAGCAGGGAAACGCCCAGGAAAGGTATCTTTTCGTGCGAGCCCGGCGTCACGGCACGAGTACAACTTGGCGCCGCGCCGGGCTCCCCGTCGTCGTTGAATTAGTCGACGAGGCATGACGTCAAAGGCTTCAGCGCCAGGGTCTCCGCGGCTCCGCTCAGGGCTCCACAGAATCGTGCACGGAACGTCATTGTCCGGGCACTTGGTTGGCTGGGGGACCCTTGAGCGGAGAAAAGACCCCTGTTTGCGCTCCTCCATTTCTCCCTTCCCCTTGCTAGTTGCCAGATAGCATTCCAGGGGGTGGGGGCGTGTCCCCAAAGACCACATTGGGTACTCCGTTCAGAAGGGTCCTTTACAGCATGTTTTCAACCGAGTGCCAATTGATGAAAAACGCAATGCTTAATACCGTATACCGTGCCTTTTTTTCTTCAAACCAGCTTTTCTGCTGCTGTTCCACCGCCTCCAGGGTAGGTGGCTCGAGCCTTCACGATAGGGTAGCTGTTTGAGACGCGCCGTCAGATAGAGAGCGCGGACCGCCCCTGGTCGCTTTTCGAGAATATTACCTCACCCTCCTCACACGTCTTGCTCGAAGCTTGGAAGAGCCCACATCAACGTGTCGGTGTGGGCAAACCTGCCGGCCGGGGCTGACTGTCCTGCTCCTCTTGCGCTGCGCTTGCCCGGGGGATGGATGGAGCCAGCGATATATCCCACCGGGCAGGGTCGCAACGGGGGCGGTCCCGTTTGATGCATGGGTCGGAGTATTTTCAGTAATAAAAATCAAGCTTTTTCGCCATGCAACCACGGGCTTGGGCAACCCGGTTCGGCGTGAGATGCGGTTCTGCAGCTGCGATCGGCGCGAGCTTGTCAGTCGACTTCATGCCGGGCTAAGGCCGTGATATAATATCCACAGCACGGAGATTCAAGGCCAGTGTCGAGGGGACAGCTGCTATCGTCGTGGAGACCTGTGTTCCGACTTGCTCAAAGAGTCGCCTCGCTCCGAGCTTGGGATGCCATCACGGAGCCTCATTCACTCGGCCCACTCCTCTATCATATCTCCAGCTCACACGGCGGAGGTATAGCTTTAGCTGACGACGGCCGTTTCATGCGTCCCCTCTATTATCGGGGCAGACATGCGGAATGGGGCCACTCCCGCCATGCTCGTATTGGCAAGTCCGGGGCCTCTCCCTGGCCCGTACCTCGTCCTGCTCCGGCAGCGGCGCGGAACCATCAAGGACCGCCGGCGACGGCAGGGTGAGACGGCCCGTACCATCATCAGCTTCAGTATCTGCAGCGGCTCGTGTTTCAAAGTCTCTTTCCAGTTGTGGTATTGTCATGCGGCGTCTCGCTGCCAGATCACATCTATGTGGGGAAGGTCGAAGAAGCTTCCCCGCCATTCACGGTCTGCCGATCATTGATCATGTAGGAAGTTGCTCCATATTGTCACCTCAGCAGGCGTATGTTCGTATGACAGAGGCGTGGCCTAATTGAACGCATCTAAACTGCGTCAGACTCTCCCTCTTGCTCTCCGTTGGTGATGGCCTCTTGTCCAACGACCGTCTTTCCAGAGCGACGGCGATCTTTCTCTGGCCAGGAAGCGAGGACATACAGCCGTACGGGTCGCATGACCATTAGATACCGAGGTTGTTGGGGGTTTCTACGCACTCAATACGTGACCGTAGACTTTAACCGAGCACCCAGAACACCATTGTGTTGACGTTGCTGTGAATACGCTTTCGGTCACGATGAAAGCTTACAATCACTGGACCATATATGCCCGGGCAGGTCTGGCCAAAGTTCTCATTTCAGATTACTACCGCTACATACCACCCGAATCCCAGACGTAGCCAGCCTCAGTCATCTGATTGCCATATCCCCGCCAACACTCAAAAGGAAAAGTGCGTAATTTGCTTGACAGTCTGGGTGACGGAGACTTGCCTGAAGTTGATGTACATTGAACGACGTGAAGAAGAAAAGGACGAGGTGAGGAGCCGAAAACGAAGACAGCTCTGCAGTATCTGGCATGAAAGTGAGAAAAGGGCTAAACATTAACCGGTGTTCATGACCTCATGAAAAAGACGAGCTATATGAGAAGAAGAATACAGTGTAGGGGATGGATGGATAGGTCGCGCCGAAGGTTGGTACCGGTGACTTCCTCCAGCGCCCACGGTGGGAATGGCCGTCGCTGGGACTCATGGTGAAGATGGTTGTAGCTCGAGAATTCGCTGCCTAGGACTGTGGCATCCTTTGCGACAGTGCAACGCTTTGATGCGTGGTATTCCACGCCCTTTCCAACGCCAAAAGCAAACAAGACATGCAGGCTAAAACGACGGCTCAGACGTGCGGGGCACCAGGACGACCCTTTCCGAGGGACTCGAGGAGTTCGTGCGGAGGGATCCTCTGCATGCCGCTTCCCCGGTCGTACATGGACGTGGGTGCCGGAGTGTATCCCTCGCGCTTCTTCCGCAGCCGGTCCAGGACGATGCCGCCCAGTACCAGCAAAAGGATGAGCGCCAGCGATATGGCCAGCCCAATCAGAACAACAAAGACCAAGGGCATGTGGCTGGCCTCCGTAGAGAAAAAGTTATCCTTCTGCGTGAATATCTTGGCGATGCTTCCGGCACCATTTCCCGACTGAGTCGTGAGCACGTATGGCTGGAAGTCTGTGCCGTTGTAAATGGCAGCCGAAACCTTGCCGATATTGGGAAGTTCGATCGAGCCCGTAAGCATCAATATCTGCTTGTCGTCCAGGATGTCAGTCTTGTCGTGGCTCTTGGTGAGCGTAAAGACCTGTAGGCTTCTCAGAACGGTGCTCGTGGGAAGCGATTTGTTGACCGACAGCCACTTGCCGCCGTCAAACTTCATGAGAAACACCGCGCCGTCTTTGGCCGATTTTCCACCAATCCAAACTTGATTGGCGTCGCTCGACGCTGCAGTCATTACTTGTACAGGTCCTGGAACGCTGCCTGCATCTGGGAACGCCGCCCAGGTCTGTTTCTGAGCGTTGTATGATGCCATGTACAGTTTGTCGGTGCCATTGGCGAGCATGTCGCCGCCGGCGACGAGCGTCGAGTCGCTGGACCACATGAGAGACAATACTTCGCCCCCCAAGCCAGTTCCGGGCTGGACCCATTGCTCCGAATCTGCGTTGTAGAGGCAGATGCCAGGGCAATCCAAGGCTCCAGCTTTGGTGAAGGAGCCAGCGACATAAACCTCGGAGGTGTCGGGTCTGATGCTGATGGCAGAGACGGTATCATTTCCACCAGAAACAGGAGCCGGCTGAGAGGCAAATGTTTGGTTTTTCAGGTCGAAGGCGACGACTCCATTGATTTGGTTGCCGTCAATGGCACCGCTGACTTTGCCTCCAGCAAATAGAACACTTTGCCGAAGCGCCACAGTGGTAAAGGTAGACTCGGCAGAAATGCCGGGACCCAGGCCACTGACAGAGCCCCCCTCACTCCCGTCGATGAGCACCAAATTATTGATTGTGGAGCCGTTCCCCGATTGGGCCGTGAAATGCCCGGCAAGAATCGTGATGTTGCTGTTGCCATTGTCGTAGAACGTTCCTGTGGTGACACCAGGCAGAGTGTCGACTGAAAGTCCATCTCGGCGACTGACCTTGGAGGCAGTCTGTTGCGATTGTATTTTGACTGGAAAATCCCCGAGGCCCGCGTCACTCAAAGTGGCCGCGCCATTTGCACCCAACAGCGCGGACGATATCGACCCTGCAAAAAGAGTGTCATTATTGGGGAGGTCAAGGACGGCGGCGCTGAGAAGGCCACTGTAAGTAGGAATAGGGCCAGCGAGATTCTGCAGCCAATTGTCTTTCGAAGGGACCCAGATGGCGAAGCCGTCAACTGGAGTCTTCGCATTGTTGCCGAAGCCATTGCACTCGGTAAATGTACCAGTGAATGTGATGACAGTCTCCGTGGTATTTGCGGTGATGTTAACCAATAGGGGAACGACCTTTTCCACGCGTCCGTTCACTCCGGCTCCAAGCGAATTCCAGGAATTGGCTTTTGGGTCGTACACAGCAACGTGATTCAAGTCTTCCTTGCCCTTGATTATTGTGTTGGTGAAGTCACCACCGGCATAGAGCTTGGTACCATCGGAGTGCATGTCCAGGACCTGTCCATTGAGACCACCGTCGAGGGACTGCAAATCGTCATTTGGCCCATGAACACTGACAATGTTGACGTGCTTGTCGGATGTGAAATTTCCAGCGATGTACGTCACGTCTCCAGATGTGATGAGCGACTTCACAGCTGAGTTCCGCGCGAAACCAGAACCGAGTTTGTTGATCGCCGACTTATCCAGGTTCGAGATTGAGGCAGCCCCATTGTCTGGGTCAAAGTCGAAAAGTCCATTGAGGCCTCCGGTGGAATTGATGAGGGTGAAGCCTACCCGCTGGGCAACCACAGTTAACTTTTCGACGTCTTGGCCGGCCAGCGGAGTTATCGTGACGCTGGGCTTAAAGCTGTCTGAGGTCTTCTCGATATAGCCAAAGTAAATCTGGTCATACTTGTCGAAGTTGTTGGTCTGAAAGATGGTGCTTGAAAATTCGGCGTTGATGGTGCCGTTCGACATCGTTCCTGTCACATTGACCCGGCCTCTCGTGTCGCAGGTCTGATCAGGCTTGCAGCCAGGGGTATACATGTTCACGGAGTAGTTGCCAGACTCTCGGATGCTGGGGAAAAATACCACGGAGGCTGACTCGGGTGTGACTTTGCCAGACAACTGTGCAGTCAAATAATCCGCATTGCTCTGCAAAGACGGTGACTGCTTCCAGGGACCGGTGGATGTTGCAGTGGAAGGGGATCCAACGGCTCCGCAGCGTGGCTCATTGAAGTCAGCAATGGCGTAGGCGAAGATGTCGTCTTGGAACAGCTCGATCCCTGCCAGACCGGCGCCGCTGCCGTACCAGTCGGAGATGGCAATTTGAAAGCTGTTCATGCCCACCCGGTTGACAAAGCGGAAATCTTGAAACTTGACATTTGGATCGTGGCTCAATGGACACTCGCTCGTGCAGGTTGCATTTTGCCCCGTGGCAGGGTCGACGTAGGTGAAATTCATGATACCGTTGATCGGAAAGGCAAGAAAGCGGAAGGTTTTGGTTCCCCGACCATCTTGGTTGGTGTTCCACAGCCTGAGCTTGGTAGGCTCAAAGCCAAAGCCGAACTTTGCCTCCCACGTGCCAGGGGTCTGGTCTTGCAGTAGCCAAGTCTTGCCAGCACCCCCAGCGCCGGAAGCGCAAACTACATTCTTCGCATCGTCGAAACCATTCGTCGAGGCGCTGTTGGTACCAGTGATGTTGGCCGTGGACAAATTGATGATTTGACCATCTGGTTGGCTCGGCGCGCTGGCATTCCCCAATCCGGTGAAACTTCCTCCAAAGATGATGTGGCCATTCGAAGCCTTGGTGATGGCATCCACGGGACCGTTGAATCCGGCAAAGGGCAGATTTGCCCACCCTTTCGAGCCGTACCACGCGAGGGCATTTGTCGAATTGGCTCCCCTGAAGTTTCCGCCGACGTAGACCGCCTCTCGGTCCTGGTCGCAATACACGGCGTTGACCTCTCCCTCGAGACCTTTGAGGGATGTCACCTCGGTCGTGTTTGGGTTGAATAGGGCGATTGCCGTTGATTGAGTGCCGTCTAGACTGGTGAAGTTTCCGCCAATTATCACTCCGCTCGAATCGCCGTCCTTTTGCTTGAACGTGCACATGGTCCGGATCGAGGCGTCGGAGGAAACAATCGGAACCAAGACGCCGTTGGGCAGCCGTGTGAGAAGAGACTCGCTGCCATTTGTGCTGAGCGGTTTCGATATTTGGCCTTCGAACTGGTAGAGCGAAATGCCGTTATAGTCTCCGGCGATGGCTATGCTCCCCAAATTAGAAAAATCAATATTCGCTGGTGGCGCTGGTTTGAATTCGACAGCCTGTGATAATGACGGGGCGAGCGTTGCCAGCGCGAGCAGTCCGGAGCTTAGGGGCTCTGGTCGGCGCGCCCCAGGCCGCCGTCGACAGGGCAGCCGCATCGCAACGGCGTCGCGCTGGTGAAGGCCAGCGAGGAAGCAGAAGTCGGAGTCGAAGAACGTAAAGAGACGATCAATGAAGGAGACTTCGGCGGCGATGCGGTGGCAACGGGCATCTCAGGGCTGGCGGTCAGGTGCGTCGCGAGTGCAGTTCGACCGATGGAAACGATGGGACGGGCGGGCCAGCAACGGGCAGTGCAAGATTGGCTGTCGAAAAAGAAAAGGTAAAGAGCGTGGTAATGAATGATCGGACGCAGCTGCAGGTCGGTCGGTCGGCCGGCCGGTCAGTCGTTCGTCGTCGCCGTGATTCTGCCTTCGCCGGCGATGAGACTGCTGATCGTTGACTGAGCCTGAGCCTTAGCCTGAGCCTGGGCTTTGTTTGAACAAAGATGGAGGGCTGGCGGCCAGACCAAGAATGCGGGAAATTGCTAACGTTGTTGTGCCTGGCGACTCAAGAGGCGCGCTAGGCTGGGATGGGACTAGCGCGCTGCCGTTGGACGTACCGGGGCGGCGCGCAGCAACGGCGTCCGGTGGACCATCCGTCGCCGGTACCCAGGTTGGTTGATCTCTATCGCAACGGGTCTAAGATTGAGCCTGTCGCGACGCTGTAGAGCGTGCCTTGTCCTGCGCGCACGAGAGGAGCACTGATGTTGCGAGGATTTGACTTTCCGCTGCCAGCGTGCGCCGGAGGGGGCTGTGCGCTGTCGTGAGACCTGCACAGGCGGGGTCTCGAACCGTGCTCGCAGGAGTCACAGAGCACTAGCTCATTAGAGCCTGCTGCAAAGGGAGCTTCAGGCTCTTGATACGAGCAGCGCCGATTGGTGCGAGATGGCAACGCTGCCAATTCAGCAGAAATACCAAGGCAGTAAAGAACGAGAGGGGGAAGGGCAAATGTCCAATGTGCTACTCTGCCGAGCGCGTGCCCTGGAGCGTCTTCTCCAGTCGCTGAAATGCGTCGGCACAGGCAGTCGAACGATGCGAGCCGGCAGTGCCACGAAGCGACTGACCAGGGGTGCACCTGTACGAATGCTAGTGGATCACAGCAGCACTGGGAAGTGAATGTGGAACAGGCGCGTCCCGCGATACGGAGCACTTTTCGTAGGAACAGCAGAAGCCGCCAGACTTTCGCTTGCGGCAGCCTGATCGCAAGGCTATTGCTCCTACGATGCCAGGAGTAGAGGAGGCTATTGTCCGGCCTCCCTTCCTCGCCCAGCCAATACAAGACGCAGCGAGCGGCCGGCACTCCTACGCATTGCGTCACGCTCCAGCAGTAATTAAATGGTCACACCGCACCACTCGTGTCGCTCTCCAGCTCGTGTTTGCGATTCGCGTTGGTGACCCCCTGCTCATGCCAGGGGGGCGTAACACGTTGATCCACCTGCAGTCAACATGGACAAAATTAAGTCGCATCGACATGCATTCTCCGCCGCCATCAGCAACCCACTCTTTTGTTCGCTGCTTCGTGTGCCTGGCACTAGAGTCGGGAGGCGGCCACGAAGTGGGGTCAGGGGCAGTCGTACTCACGCAGAGGCGCATCAAACGCTGCTGTTTCCGTCGTTCGCATTTCCACAGTCCAGACGATCACGAACATGGGACGACGGAGAGGCCAATGGCCCAAGTGCGGAGTACGAGTAGCATTGCATTCAATACCTATGCCATGCGACTCCTTGCCAAGCCCGTCATGCGCCTTCGATGGCCGCGTCGCCCGGCATACCGACTGAACGGTATCCGTAACCAATAGTCAAAGCTTATCCACATATATCTCCCTGTCCACGTTGTGCAGACAAGAGACTGGTGGCGCTCAGCCGACGATACACCATCTGGACGCTCGTACCACCGGCGTTTCCGGCTCATAACTTTCCGACAGTTTGCTGCAGGGAGGCGGTTGCTTCCTGAACAAGCTGATTACGGCTACTATTTGGCCCCAACCGCCCTCTGCGAACGCTGATATCGTTCTTAAGCAGCCTAACCTGGTATATGTCTGTCTTGCATACAGGGATCGTTGTGTTCTCGAAACGTGACGAGGCTCGCGATGGCAATCGACAAGAATTCTACCGAGATGGCGTTGCCAGCAATTCTTCAGCCGGGCTGTCTCAGGGCTGTGTGCCTCACTACTTCGGCTTCGTTCGCCCCGTACATCCAGAAGTTCCAGACATGGCTGGATCAAAGCATCTCATTGTGGCTTGTAGCAGCAATGACGCCGCTGAAACGCTCAACAGTCCGTCTTGTCCTGCTGCCCAGCCCATCTTGTCTTGTATTCTCTCGGACTCTCGAAGGCACTTGGCTTGCCAGACCACATGCCCCTCTTCTTCCTCTTGGCCTTCGCCTCGGCCTTCTCATACGCTGCCTTCATACCGCCGAATTCAGCCCCGGACTTTGCTTCGTACGTTGTCGCCAGGCCTCGTTTCACCATCTCCAGCCCAACATTTCTGCGAAGCAGAAACCGGCGAACGTAGACGGTCGCTACGATGCGGTTGTACTGGTCCCGCTTGTAGATGTATGCCCGTACGTTCCTGTGTAAGATGTAGTCGGACAGCCACTTCAATGCTTCGGCAGCGAATGGCTGGGCTGGTCGGCCAAAGTGCGCCCCTTCCGGAGCGTCCACGCCTGCGAGGCGAATGGGTATCTGCAGACACGGCTGTCAGTGTTTCTGTCAGACGAATCGCTTTGTCGAGATATACCGTGCGATCCTTGAGTGCCTTTCTCGACTCAGGCACCTTTCGCAGCCAGCCCCAGCCTACTGCCCTTCCTCCTGGCGTATGGAACAGGTGAAAGTTGTCTCCATCGCCGACGCTTGACACCCTGCCAAATAGGCTTCTGCTGCGGAAAAAGTTTGGCCGGACGTAGGCGGCGCCGGGGATCCGGCGCAGGTAGTTCGCGTAAAGCTGTAGGGCGCCCAGTCCGACGAGCGAGAACAGGACCACTGGCGCCCACTCTTTCGCCGCCGCAAACGGATCAGGCTCAGCAATCCCTAGAGTGTCCGGCCACGACACGCGCCTCTTCGGCTCGTCATCTTTTGGATCGTTGCCAGCGCCCGACGATCCAAAGGGCCATACCATTGTATTTGCGACCCGCAGGTCGTGTCGCCATACGTGGGGTTCCTTGACGTCGAACGGCCGTGATGATGCTGGAGCAACGAAGTGTGGCAACAGGCGCCGAGGCTTGGTGCCTGAGGCCCACCTATGATGATGCCCGCTGCTAACAGTCGAACTTGAGGTATCTGAGCTTCACAACACGGAGCATGCGACCACCATTGAATTTGGCCCGTCGCATGCATAATTGAATACTTTGACTAATCGCGTATTTGAAATTCTTTCGTCTTCATTTAGAGTCTACGAAAGGCGCAGTACCTTGACACACGTCAATCCTCTCACCACGTGCAGCGGACAAACACCGCAGACAGTCAGGGTCGCTTCGGTCGTCCATAGCGTGGAAATTTGAGTAGAGCAGCCCTTAATACATCAGCTTCCCTGTACCTTGAATGACCGGCCGCTCGCAGTCTTTCTCTCCCGCTCCTCATTCTCCGGTCGGGCACGGCGCAGCACTATTTCGAGTCAGTTGGTGACTGTGAGCAGACCTGGCGAGTCGCATACCTTGAAGGAAGTCCGCGGTACGCTTGCGCATTCGCGAGTGGATGTATGCCTTGGACGCCTTGATGTGGTAGTGGAAGTAGTCTCGGAATGTCTGAATATGAGAGATGACAATCGGCATGCGCTGAGGAGTCAGATGTCTCGGGAACAAGACTGCATCAACCAGTCAGTATTGCGCATTTTAGAATTCAAAAGCGACTGACCGAAGGTGACGTAGCCGATCTCGCCGGTGCCCGTGCTCTTCACTCCAGGAACGCCTTGTAACTCCAGGGGCGCGTCATTCCGGAAAAGGACTTGCGGCGCATTTTGAATGGCTCTCCTCCGCGCATCCACGAACTCCTGTATGAAGACCTTTCCAAAGACTCTGTCAGTTTCCTCGCGGAAGACGGTGCTGAAGATGACAGTGACTCGATCGTGGCTGGCTTTGACATAAATAGCTTCCTCGTCCCGGTAGTGAATTGCCTTGACTTGGCCACCTTCTCGCACGCCTTGAGGGGCCTCTTCCGAGGTGAATTTGGATGCCTCTTCCTTCAACTTGTAGTGCTCCTCGTATGCTTGCTCGAACGGGGCTGCCATGGCGTTGCGCTTCAGCAGGGCGAACTTCATCGCCAACGCGTCGCGCTCCTCTGAACACCGGAATTAGCATATGTATGAGCCATGGTAGCGTTGCCGGCGGCACATTTCCCTACCTTGCTCAGCGGGAAGCTGCTCCAGGTCGATCATCACCGAGAAGTCATAGCCAGTCTCGACGGGCGCAACATAATCGCCATACTCGCGCTGTAGGACTTGTTCGGCACCATACTGGACGAGGTCCTTGAAACACTTTATTTGAATAGAGAGGAGGATCTTCGTCTTGGTTTCCGGAGTCGAAATGTGGAAGGTGACGCCATCGAAGTCGGAGATGGTCTGGTCAATGGACGCGGGAGGGGCACTGGTTGTGGTCAGCGACGCCTGAGATGACATGTGAGGGTTCGTATTACCCGGAGAACCGTTCGGTGAGGACCGATTGGATCAGAACGTTTTGATAGTCGAGGAGAAGCATCGTTGCGGTGGTCAGCTGTTGCTCTCTGGGTGCTCCTCTGCGCGGCCTGGAGCTGGTTGACGACGATGGTGGGGCTGGGGAGGTGCGGGACGTTGAGCTGACGCTGGCCACGTGACGAGAGCTCCCTCGTAGATCCACAGCTGAGTTGCTGTTATCGATAAGCAAAAAAATATCCCCTCCAAATGCGACGCGCCCATCTCTTCTCAGCTGGACGTCCAAGGCCAATTGTTGCTCCAACTCGACAAAAATGGTGAAGTCGTACTTGTAGGTGCTCATGAAGACAGCTACATGCAATAATGGTGGAAGCTGACACACGATTCTAGAAAGTACGAGCATGCCAAGTCGTTTGGTGTTGTTGCGACCGGCACCTCGAACATCGTCTGGACCTCGAAAGATCGAACTGGCACCGGCGCGGGACAGGCAGTTGTCGCCGCCAATGAAGAAGTCATATGCTGGGATATCAAGAAGGGAGAGATCCTAAGCTGTTGGAGAGATGAGCGTTGCACAGCCCTTGTCACAGCCATCGCGCAAAGCAAGACCGACAAAGACGTCTTCGCCGTGGGCTACGAAGATGGCAGCATTCGTCTGTGGGACAGCAAAATCTCCACCGTCATAGTCAACTTTAACGGCCACAAATCCGCAATCACCCAGCTCGTCTTTGACAAATCCGGAGTTCGGCTTGCCAGTGGCTCTAAAGACACCGATGTCATCGTATGGGACCTTGTCGCCGAAGTTGGACAGTACAAATTGCGCGGCCATAAGGACCAGGTGACAGGCCTTCAGTTCGTTGAACCGGAAGCACAAGTTGAAGACGAAGATGGTTCGAAGGCAATGGTGCTCGATGGCCAAGATGGTTCAGAGGGCTTTCTCCTCACCACCGGCAAGGACTCATTGCTCAAGCTCTGGGACCTGTCTTCGAGGCACTGCCTAGAGACCCACATTTCACAGACCAACGGCGAGTGCTGGGCTCTCGGCGTTTCTCCTGATTTGAGCGGTTGTGTCACTGCAGGTAATGATGGAGAGATGAAGGTGTGGTCACTGGATGCCGACGGCCTAGCTTCCTATGCCCGACGAGTCGACATGCCCACGACAACGCAGTACCTGTCCGATCGCGGCACTCTCCATCGACAGAGCAAGGACCGCGCGACCGAAGTCGTCTTTCACCCTCATCGGGACTTTTTCGCAGTTCATGGAGCGGAAAAGGGGGTGGACGTCTGGCGGATACGATCAGAAGCTGAGATCAAAAAGAGCTTGGCCCGGAAGCGGAGACGCCGGAGGGAAAAGCAGAAAGATGGCAAGCAGCCCGATGACGACATGACAAATGCCGACGAGAGTCTGGACGACGTGTCTAAAGCCGACATTAGCGACGTGTTCGTTCAATATGTCATCGTGAGGACGGGTGGCAAGGTCCGTTCCGTTGACTGGGCGTCGTCCAATGCTCAAAAGGATCTTCACTTATTAGTGGGGACAACAAACAACCAACTGGAATACTACAGTGTACCGACGAAAGACAAGAGCGATCGGAAAAAGTCCGACAACCCTGACTACTCTCGGGCGCTCGCAGTCGAGCTTCCTGGCCATCGTGCGGACATCCGAGCTCTCGCCCTCAGTTCAGACGACAAGATGCTTGCGTCGGCAGCGAACGGGTCCATGAAGATTTGGAACATCAAGACGAAGACATGCATTCGAACCTTTGACTGCGGCTACTCTCTTTGCTGTGCCTTCCTCCCTGGTGACAAAGTCGTCGTGGTCGGCACGAAGAGTGGTGAGCTGCAGCTGTTTGATGTTGCGTCTGCATCTCTGTTGGATAGTGTTCAAGCGCACGACGGGGCTATTTGGGCGCTGAACGTTCACCCGGACGGTCGCTCGGTTGTATCAGG
This sequence comes from Tolypocladium endophyticum, assembly GCA_024339985.1. Lineage (NCBI taxonomy): Eukaryota > Fungi > Ascomycota > Sordariomycetes > Hypocreales > Ophiocordycipitaceae > Tolypocladium > Tolypocladium endophyticum. Next base: position 157,772 of record JALHBW010000021.1, on the reverse strand, counting down.
CAGTGCGGACAAGTCCGCCAAATTCTGGGACTTCAAGATTGTCCAGGAAGAGGTCCTCGGTACCACGCGAACCACGCCCAAGCTGAAGCTTGTCCAATCCAGGGTCATGAAGGTATCCGACGATATCCTGAGCTTGAAGTTCTCCCCCGATTCCCGGCTATTGGCTGTGGCATTGCTGGACAACACGGTGAAAGTCTTCTTCGTCGACTCGCTGAAGCTGTACCTCAATCTATACGGCCACAAGCTCCCAGTGCTGAGTATGGACATATCATACGACAGCAAGCTTATTGTCACAAGTTCGGCGGACAAGAACATCAGAATATGGGGCCTCGACTTTGGAGATTGCCACAAGGCCCTTTTTGGACACCAAGACAGCATCCTGCAGGTCGCCTTCGTACCAAGCAACGCGGATGGCAACGGGCATCATTTCTTCAGCAGCAGCAAGGACAAGACTATCCGTTATTGGGATGGAGACAAGTTTGAGCAAATCCAAAGATTGGATGGCCACCATGGAGAGGTATGGTCGATCGCCATTAGTCGCCATAGCAACTTCCTCGTCAGCGCCGGCCACGACAAGAGCATCCGGGTGTGGGATGAGACCGATGAGCAGATCTTCCTCGAAGAAGAGAGAGAAAAGGAGATTGAAGATTTATACGAAAGCACACTCACGACATCTCTCGAGAAGGAGGTGGATGCCGAAGACGAGAACGGCGAAGTTGGTGCCGCGAGCAAGCAGACAACGGAAACACTGATGGCGGGAGAAAGGATACAGGAGGCTCTCGAGATGGGCATGGCTGATTTGAACTTGATGAAGGAGTACGAGGAAGCCAAGCTCTCCGATCCCAACGCCATGCCTCCGCAGAGGAACCCGGTGTTCCTTGCCCTGGGCAACATCACGGCGGAGGCGCACGTCATGTCGGTGCTGCAACGCATCAAAGCGTCCGCGCTGCACGATGCCCTGCTGGTGCTTCCTTTTGCGTCGGTGCCAATCTTGTTCACTTTCTTGAACATCTTTGCCTTGCGCTCGATGAACATGCCTTTGACATGCCGCATACTCTTCTTCATGATCAAGACACACCACAAGCAGATTGTGGCGAGCCGGACGATGAAGGCGATGATGGATGGTATTAGGGCGAACCTGAGGGCCGCGCTCAAGCGGCAAAAAGACGAGATGGGCGTCAATATTGCGGCGTTGAAAATTGTGGGAATGCAGATTCGCGATAAGAGCGTCAAGGAGTATGTGGATGAGACATGGGAGGAGGAGAATCCCGAGAGGGCTGCCAAGAAGCGGGCGTTCGTGCATGTAGCATAGACAAGATCATCACGGAGTTTGGAGTATATACCAGAACCATTTGGCATTATTCAGCGCCATTCGACGTGATCCTTGTGCCATTTTTGCTGATATGTTCTGAAGGCTGAGGAGTCTTGTCCAGTTCCCGACGTGCACGATGGGGCGTCACGTGATGCCCACCTTTCGCGGCTAACCTGACGATGCTCACAGGACCAGGGTCTGCGGACGGCATCTCGACATCGAAACGCCAGCCTTTAACGCCCCAGACGAGCAATCCCACGAATATTTGGTTGTACACCGAAAAGACCCTTTGAATCATACCATCTAATCGTACTTCGGTCGCCCGGCGGCCTGACGTCTTGCATTTCTTACCGCTCTTCTCGACTGCCCCTCTCATTTCACAATGCTCTTCTTCAGGTGAGCCATTGCGCGGCGTGCCCCCATGGGCGAAAGACTTTTCACAATGAGCTCATTATTCCTTATCGCTCTGTCTGGAATTAATGGGGGACATGCGGGGCTGATGCGGTCACAATAGCTTCTTCAAAACGCTCATCGACCAGGAGGTCACCGTCGAGCTCAAGAACGACATCCAACTGAAGGGCACGCTGAAGAGCGTGGATCAGTACCTCAACATTAAGCTGGACGACATCTCCGTGGTTGAGGAGCTCAAGTACCCGCATCTGGTGCGTCTTGTCCGACGTCTACGGGCGCCCTGCCGCATGGCGCCCTCAGTCAGCGCAGAAAGCTAACCCCGTGTGCGCTGCGCAGAGCTCCGTGAAGAATGTGTTTATCCGAGGATCAGTGGTCCGATATGTGCACCTGCCAGCCGCGTCTGTAGATACGCAACTTCTGGAGGACGCTACGCGGAGAGGTAAGGTCATCGCCATGTACTGACGAGTCCAAGGCTGACAGTTGCCACAGAAGCAGCGACTCAGCAAGCCAAGGCTAAGTGATTCGTTGGTATGCAAGCTCAGGTTACGATGGGAGGTGTCGGCAAAGACTAACGTGTCTGCTGGCTTTCCGCATGCGTCTTGAAGGATCAAGTCGCTGTGCGCGTATGGTTAAGGCATCTGTGTAGAGGGGAAATTCAATGGCGTTACGTCTATGGCAAAAATAGATAATGGGGTACCAAATGCTTTGTTGGCTATTCATTTACTGGACTGTCATGTAGTGGGAGACGGTTTGTCCGCCTAATCCTACCAATATGCGCCTCCACCTTTCCCCGGTTTCCCGTCCCATAGTTGCGCCCTGTTGTCCTCCTCTTTCTGACCAACCAAGGGCCGCACCAAGCCACCCCTTCTCCTCTCTGCCGTCCAGCGATCGATCCAGCCTCTCATCCTCTTCCTGGACTGCTCGCTGCCCACGTTGACCGTGGGGATCACTCTCTCGATCCTCAAACACATCACAAACAGAGCCAGCTCCCGGAAACTGCTATGCTCGGAATACGGAACCCCGAAGCACATGGCCTCTTTGGTGCTGCCTCTCTGCGGTATAAAGTCCTTGTACACAAATCTCGTCCTCCAATTATTTCCATGAAGAAGCTGATCTGTAGGGATGCTGCTTGGTGACGTGTTCGCGCCAATTGACTTGCCGGTGACGGGTCGAAAGTTCCAGCCGCTGGGGCGGAAACCCACGATGCGACTGAAATGTGGTTTATAGCTGTTCAAGTAATCCTGCAGCGTCTCGGCGCGAATCTCCATGAGCGACTGCATATGCACCTGGGCGTCGACAGGGCTTGATGTGAGAAGAGACGCGAGTTCGGGATCATCTAGTTGCTTGCAAATCTTCATCTTGGCAGGAGTGGCAAATATCTTGGAGCCCAATGCCTTGGCAATCGCGACGCATATTCGCTCCTTGCCGATGGAGTACGTTCCGCAGATGACCAGCAGACGCTGATCAAGCTTCGGCTTTGCTTCCTTCGGTGCGCTGCTCTCCTCAACAGCTCTGTCGCTTTGAAAGTATTTGCTCACGGCTGGCGTGCCCGTCGCCCTGGCCGAATGCTCCCAAACGTCGTCTTTGCAGTTCGGATCTGGTGATAATGACGCACATAGATCTGCGCATGCTTTGATGACATCACTTTGTGGAGGGAAGGAGTATCTCGGATTGAGATATGTCGTGTCGAGATAGCACATGTCGATTGTTTGCTGCTTTGTCTTTCCTGTGATGGAATCGACCAAATCAGGTTTGAGCAGGGGATGGGCGACGTGTTCAGGACACGCACGGAAATCGCCGCAATGCAGTACACGCTGCACCCGCTTGTGGGATCCTTTGTCCAACAGTTTTTGGAACAAGAACAAGGAGCTTCCTGGGCAGTGGTTTGCAGGTATCATCGTGACCGTGGCGCCGGTTCCGGGGATGTCATAGGACTTCTCAAACTCCAATTCGACGACCCATTTGGACGCTGTGCAGAGCTGTTGCTTCACGAGGCTTCCCGTCACTTTGCTGCAGTAAATGGGGCCATGTCTCCAACTGGCCGTCAGTCCGATGTAGTGATCGCTGTGGAAATGGCTTAGAAAGTAAGCCTCGCAACCCTGGACTGCCCCGTAACGGAAAGCGTCAACGCAAATGTTGAATCCAGGAATGATCTTGTAGAATGGACAAGTCCGCTCATATGCCGGCCGGCCGCGAGAGGCCTGTTCTGCAGCTGCTGCCGAAGCCCACGCCGAGTCCTCAGCCTTGTTCGACATGAGCCTGGAGAAAGCAGACTTGGCTTGCTTGTCGTTGCCGTCCAGCTCAAATGGGTTCGCCTGGCCCGGCCGTGGGACAGCAGCTCGAGCAAATCTCTTGCCAATTTCCGCAGACTCGACTTCGACCGCCTTCTTTGGCGGACTCCTTTCCCTCTTTGGCAGCGGAGTGGGATTGCCGTCTAGGCACGAGTTGACGTGACGCGTTGCATCATCGGCTGAGATGCCTGCCAGACTTCCGTTGCATATGGGACAACTCTCCGTCATGGAGTTGTCGTCCGTGGGATCGTCGCCAAAGTCTTCGCCAAGCAAATCCCCCAATTCCTCGGCTTCGAGTCGAGCTTGTTCTCGCATGAATCGCATCTCTCGCGTCTCTTCGCCTTCGAATTCGTCCAAGCCGAGATCTTCTAGAGCTGCAAATTCCCCCAGCTCGTCGAATTGTGCGGATATCGAATCCTCGTGCTTGATAAGCGGGACCTCTTCTTTTGCATCAGAGTCTAAATTGCCGGCAGATTCTTGCGGTTCTGTATTGACAGTTTCAGAGCGGCGAACTGCCGCAACGGCTTCGGCGGGAATATGTGGTCCATCTGATTCTTGAACAGTATTGTCCTCGTTTTCGTCTTCACTATCGGAGTCCAAGATGAATGGGAGGTTCTTGCGGGGCTTTGACTTTCCGTCTCGAGTGCTGTTCTCGACCTTCGGCGGCATCTGGGTTGTGACAGTGCCCTGCATGCTATCCGCAGATTCTTGTCGCTCGCCGCTGAATCGTCTTCTCTTAACAGGTGAGTTGGACTCGTTAAAGCGGCGATGATCGTCTGCATTGTAGAGGTCTTCGTCTTGTGTCATTGTTTCCGGAATAGCCCCAACGAACAGCGACTCTTCCTGCTTCGGCGTCTTTTGGAAGAAACTCAGAATACTTCCATTTGGCTTGACCGTCTTCTTGGAGAAAGACGCTCCATTCGCCGGCTTTCTCGGCGTATTGGGCCGATTGATCTTGGCTGCGGCAACCATTGTAGCGATGACGTCTTCCGTTATTCGGTGTATGAGAGCAAAACAGTTGCTTCATGAAAAAGATGCAGTCGAAGCCATCCAAAGAGCCATCCAAAGGGCCATCCAAAGGCGCGCCTACCTGACAGGTCCTGAGGATGGCATCATGTATGAAAGGCCAGTCTTTTCTTGATCGAGTGGGACGAGTTCGAAAACACGTCTGTCGCGAATGGGGCAAATTCACGAATCGCGAAGTCACATGGTCTGGTGAGGGGCTCGCGCAAGCCACTGTACTCGTAGGTACCCAGTAATTAGCGTTGGCCTCCCGTTGCCGATCCGCTACCACTGACCACTCGCGAAGCAAACCCGTATATCTCAGCCCAATTGCTTGTAATATACGTCGGCTCCCTACATCGCTTCTTGGATCGAGGAATCATTCGTTTTCCCTATCTAAGCAAGGCTACTCGGATATGATTGATACACGATTTTCTAGCTGAGGCGTACTTGTAGAGCTGCTTCTCGTCAGGAGGCACGTGCGATACGCCAGTCGTCTCATGCGTAGGAAGTACCTCATCAGCCTCCATGACCGACACCCGTGCCCAAATATCCAACTTCAACCTCTTTAATTTTGCGCAGCATCGATACCCACCCATAGAATTGAACGCTATCCGTGTTCGACATGTCGTGTGAGTATGCGATTGGCTGGCAGTGCTGGTGTCAGAGCTGACTCCCATCTCTGACAGCCATGTTCAAAACAACGGCCACAGTTCAGCACGTCTCGCCGATACCAGCTGGGATTGCACTGGAAAAGGCAACAGAGCTGCTCCAAGGCCACGAGTTTTTCATACAATGCGATCCTCACATGATTAAATATGAGCCCATCGATACTCCGTCTGACCCAGAACCCACACTCCCCGATAGCCGTGGCGTCAAAGGCGTTGCAGCCCCAAAGTGCTATCGGGTTACGGACAAGGTTCACGCTCTCCCGGCAGGGCTCTGGGATTCCGACGTGGTGAGCACTTACGAGTTTATCAACATCGAAAAGGGAGTGTTCGTCAGGATACGCTCGCCGCTGAGTGTATCTATGGAAACAGTTTGGGAAATCCGCGAGAGAAAGGACGGGGGCTTGGAGCTGGTGGAAGACGTCCTCATTGAGTGCTCGAGACTCCTGGTTGGGGTCATCAAAAGCACGTGCGAGACGGGCTGGAAGGGTATTCACGAGAAGATGATCGGAATGCTCCAGCAGAGTCCGTGAATGTCTCTGCCTTATGATGCTTGAATGGGCTAGTGACAGCGCAGGGCGCGACACCTAGTCGGGACGAGCAATTGCGGACTGCATGAATTACCATGATTACAACGGCGTATGCAAGACACTACTAGGTAGATCAGAGGAAATAGAGACCTCTACGACGGGTCGCACACTTTGGACTCGATCACAGCCAGCACCCATTGGATGTGGCGGCATCTCTGTGAGGCGCATGATACAGTGGCGAGCTTGTAACTGAAGCTACCTGCATAATCGCGCAGCGCCAGGTACGAGTACAGCTCCCGCAGCGCTGGATCGGGGGGCGGCTAAACCTCGTGCGAACCAGCGGCCCCTGCGCATCCTCCGCTGACCTGATACACTTGCCTATCGGAGCCCCTACTTGGCCAAGCTAGCTTCTTACATCCAGCCTAATCGACCACCACCCTTGCGAGCCCGACACACCTGCCAGCTGCACCGTCATATAATGCCAGTCGTGCGCCCAACTGCCTCCTCATGATGTGAGAGTGATGCTTCATCCGCGCTGCGAAACCTTGAACCGATCGAACGCGCTGTCTCGGGCCCAACGGCCCTGACGGTCTCGGGCGCTATGGCGTCGCTTCAAGTAAGATGGCCCGAGCTATCGGTCACGAAGCAGAGGGCGCTCGAGGATGCCAAAAAGATGCAAAAGGCAGTCGCCGACGAATGTGCCAGATCCGGCAAGGAAGTCCCGCAATATCAGCTCTTTGAACTCATTGGCAAAGGCAGCTTCGGCCGCGTCTACAAGGCAAACTCGCAAAAGACGGGCCAGCTGGTCGCCGTCAAGATCATCGACATTGAGGAGAGCGACACCACCAACCCCAAGTTTGCCGACACGTACAGCGACCTCCTCAAAGAAATTAGCGCCCTGAAGCTGCTGAGCGACAGTGGCGCCAAGAACATCAACCATGTCATCGAGGCCCTGCCTGTCGGCCAGGCGATGTGGGTGATCACCGAGTATTGCGCTGGCGGCAGCGTTGCGACCCTCATGAAGCCAACGGCTCCTGGCGGCTTGCAAGAGAAATGGATCATACCCATTCTGCGCGAAGTTGCCGAAGCCATTTACTGGGTCCATGGTCAGGGAATCATCCACCGCGATATCAAGTGCGCCAACGTCTTGGTCACTGAGGTAGGCGACGTTCAGCTTTGCGACTTTGGCGTCGCTGGCGTCGTCGAGACCAAGTTCGACAAGCGAACCACCGTCATTGGGACTCCCCACTGGATGGCTCCCGAGTTATTCGACCAGTCAGCCTCTTATGGCACCGAGGTCGACATCTGGGCTTTTGGCGCCATGGTTTACGAAATCGCATCCGGCTGGCCGCCAAACGTTGCTGACGGCATCGATTTCTCCCGTCTTGGCACCCACCTGAAGAAGCAGACGCCTCGACTTGATGGGGATCAGTACTCGACGGGACTCAAAGATTTGGTCTCGTACTGTCTACAGCAGGATCCAAGAAAACGGCCCACCATCGAGCAAGTTCAGCGGCACGGGTATATCTTCAAAACGGAGGAAACACACCCGGCCTCATCGCTGGCCCATCTTGTCCGCGGCTTCAAGTTGTGGGAATCGCAAGGAGGCGACCGTCATTCCCTCTTCTTCGCCGGTGGTGCCCAGGGAGTGTCCGACGTCTCAGCCGTGGCACCGGCCAATGACGAGTGGAACTTCAGCACCACTGCTGCCTTTGACCAACAGGTGTTCGACAATGGAGACGCCAAGGATGTCTACGATGTGTATGGATCCGACGTTGACTTCAGCCAGCAGGCATTTGAAGAGACATCGCGGCCACCCAAGGGAAAAGGCCGGCGACGGCCACCACCCCAACTGCCTTCGGTCAAGGCTCCCTTGGAGAAGGTCTTTGATCCAAACACAATCTCGAATTATGAAGACAACTCCAGGGCCTATTACGGAAAGCTTTTTCAGGCGCCCGTATCGGATCTACCCCTGCGAGACGAGTCTGCTCCGGCCGCAGACGTGCGGGAGTCGTTGATCGACCTGGATGCGTCTCTCCACGGCAGCGACTTATCTCAGTTTGTGGATATGGACACCATCAAACCTGGTGGTGCTCACCCTGCATCGGTAGATTACGATTTCGGGGAAGCCTCTCACTACGTCAAGGCGCCGCTCAGCGACCCTGCCGACGTCAACAACAACCGCCGCACGCAAGATTGGAAATTCCCGACTATGCCTCCCCCAGCTTCGGCCAACCCAGAAATGTTCAGGTTTCCCTTTACAGATGAGTCGTCTTCGACTCCAGACACTGGGCGACCGCCGCTTCTTCACCACCCCACCGAACCGCTACAAACGTCAATGGTGTTTAACGATCTTGCTCCTTCGCACTCTACTAGCCCCATCCATCGTGCTTCGGTGGGAAGCCTGATTGACCTTGACATGAGTTTTCCGGACTCCGGGACGGACTATACTCGTCCATCAACTTCCCACTCGGATGTCGGATCCGTCAGCGGCTCCGAAGTGGGCGGAGCCAACCCCTTTGAGTTGGAGAAGCATACATCCCTTTACGTGGCGCCGAACGCCGCTCCTCGTGAACCCTCCATCTACGTTTCTGATGACTCTGAATACGCAAACTCCTTAGCGGATTTGCCGCATCTAAGAGATCGTTCGTTTGGCAACGAACAAATCCCTGAGTCTAAAGAGCGATTTGTTGATGGCGGACGCCCTTATTCTTTGAGCGAATTTGCCGATATGGATCCTGAGTCCATGTCACCTCCAAAGACCGCTGGCCATATTCCTTCCTTATCCCAGGAGCTATCCCCCCGGAGTCAGTTTCCTCCGAAGTTCCAGGACCAAGCCATCCAGGACCGCTTCCCTACTTCTTTTCAAGATACAGCCCCCTCAAGCCGGTTTCCTTCGTCATACGAGGGTCCGACTCCCCAAGGCCAGCTACATGAGCCTTCACAATACAACTATGCGAACCTGCCGCCGCTCCCCATGGCCCCGTCCTCACGAGTCATGGAAGGTGCTGCCTCCACCGAAGAGGTCAAGAACGAGCTACGGCGCATGGCAATGAGCCTTGGGGATCATCTCACATATGCGAACTCGTATCTGTCTGGCTTGCCTATTCGGAGAGCGAGTATGACGAGGTTGGAGCCTGTTGAACAGGGAGATTGAATGACGACTTCCCGTGCAAGTATGATGCATTGCTCCAAGACGGAAACGACGAAATGGAAATGTAAGATACCGAAATATTTAGCGTGATTTTCTACCCTAGCTGGCATTCGATGGGGAGCCGTGGTCGCAGATACTTCTGCGAGGCGGACGCGGGCCGTTGCTCTAAGCAGTTGATATTCCGTTTAAAAGGCTGGGCAAAGGACATGAACATAGAAATCATTGATTGGAAATGATCCCATTGGAAATGATCTCTGCTACTTGAGACAGTGATATCATGGAGTTTTGCCTACGGATTGACAAGGCATCAGGAAAACCCAATCAGATCCCCCATCAGCAAGGCCTGGTACTTCTCAATCGCCTCGCCCAGCTTGATGAGCACACCAGCAGCTAGCATTTTGACCTCATTCTCCTCGCCACCGTCGTCGCCCCTCGTCCTCTCGAATATGCCACTCACCCACTCCCTCGTCTCGACGACTTCCCTGCTCTGATCCACGCAGAGCCTGCGCATGTCCCCGTCGTTGACCTCGAGCAGCACGGCCATGGCGACAAACCAGCCCTTCATCGCGGCTACGTCGCCCAGGACGTGCACGCGGACCCGGAGCAGCAGGTCCCAGAGCTCAGAGGTCAACTGCGGAAGGGATAGCGTCGACGGGCCGGCCGCGTTGACGATGATGCCTAGCGTCTGCAGGTACAGCGAGAGCAGGGCCGGGTTGAGAATGACGGGCTTGGAGGAGCGGATGGCGAGCTGGAAGTGCGCCGTGAGTGGAAAGAAGAAGGATTTGGCGAGCAGCGCCGCAGTTGTATTCGGGATGGCGCGCACGCGGGGTTTCAGCTTCGTCTTGGACTTGTACCGCGCTGTGAAGGTCTGGAGCTTCAGCACGTCGGGCCCGCTTGTCGAATCCGCCGCTTGAGCGGCCAGAGGTCCCAGAAAAGATGACGTGAGAGACTGTGTGATGGAGTCGAGGGCGTTCGCGGGCAAGGCCTTGAGCCGTGACGAGGACGACTGCTCGGATTGCTGAGGGGAGTCAATATAGAGCTGCTCAATCTTCTCCGGGAGTCTCTTGGATGGGAACGAAGCTGCCGACTGGAACTCCGATGTATCATAGCCAGCAATCTCCCGAGCAGACAGTCCCAGCGTGACTAGAACAGACGTCCGCTGAGACAGCGAGTAGTCACCTTCAAAAAACGTACGGGCGAACCAAGGAGCCATGGACTGGGGCTGGGCTACCACAAGTGCCATCATTCCCTGCTTCCGCTTCTCGCCAAAGTCTTCTATGTCGAACTTGTCTTGCAGACCCACCAACAGGCCTGCCAGGTCGTCGGCATGCGAGCTGACTTCAGAGCCGTAATTTGCTTTTCGGCGTATGAGCACGGGGGCTGTTTGCAGGGCCAACTTCTGCTTGTCGTAGTTCTCTGAGTCCCTTAGGAAGGTTATCAAGTCCCGAATATACACCGGGGCCTTGGGCTTGTTGCGCTGGACCAGCGTCGCATCGTCGTCGGAGTCTTCCGGGTCGGAGCCTTTAGCATAGGGAACAAGATCGTCTTCGGAGTCTTCGGAGTCTTCGGAGTCAATTTCCTCAATGATGGCTTTGGGAATCGTCGCGCTGACTGCCTTTCTTGGCGTACTCTTGGGTTTCGCCGTGGCTTTTGCCGCGGCCAAGTTTGACGAAGGCTGCGATGCAGGAATGCTCGTAGATAGTATAGAGTCAAATGGCCCTACAGGGTCAGTTACCCTGCTTAGTCCCTTGAGCCACTCTGCTTCGTCGGTTTCCATTTCCTCCATGTGGAAGTCAAGCTTCTTGGACTTGTCGTCAAGCAAGGCGGATAGAGATTCTCCAACTGCCAGTCCGAGGAAGCGGGCTCTCGCTTGAGTTGCTGCTATTCTGTTTGAAATCGCATTCAAGTACGTGCCTGATCTCAGGAGCAGGGTCAATTTGATGGGCGACAGCCTCGATACGTATCCTGCACTGAGAAGCAAGACCTGGGCGTGTGCTGGATTATTTGTTAGAATATGTCGTCATTGATCAGAGCCAAAGGCCTGACTCACCTCCTTGCTGGAGTATCGCAGCATGCTTGATGTACAGTTGGTCTCCAAACTGAGCCATGCTCTTCTCCAGCACTGTCGTAATAGTATCCTTGTCCTGGGCAAGTACTGCAACGACAGCGCGGCGTATACCAACTCCATCTCCAAGTCCTGCTCCCAAGGAAGTGATGCACCAATTGACGAGATAGTTTCTTAGGGGCTCGTTTCCAGCCACGACTATATCGATCAGACCAGCAACTGCTGACACCGTGACATCCGACCGGGAGTCATCAAGACTCAGTTTGTTGAGGAAGCGCTGGGACAAGTGCTCCAGCAAAATCTGTAAGATCTTGTTGGACCCCTGGCATTGATGAAAGCAAAGCCTCGGAAACATATGTTGCTGCCCCTCATTGGACAGTAGAAGTTCATCAATGAGGGTCCTTGTCAGGCTCTCTGCTATGCGTAAGCAAGGGCTCACAGATGCAGCGGGCGGACATACCAGGGTATCCCAATCGCATTGCGCGTTGGATCATGTCAAAGCAGAACGAAAGGTCCTCCTCGGACGGCCGCGATTTGGCCCAAGACGCAAGATTCCGTCCAATCCACTTGCTGAACTCGACGCCATCTGCAATCCACCGAGCCTCTGAAGAGAGCTCTTCCTTGCCCAGAACACTCAATGCCTCTGCGGCAGTCGATAAAATGCGCCCATTCCCGATGAGTGAGACCAGATGTTGGAATTGAACCTTCTTCAGCGTCGAATCAGCCAGCTCAGCAGTGGAGTCTGTCCAGATGTTCTGGATCGAGCCATCCCCCCGCAGCAAGGCATCGAGCAGGTCGAGAAACACTTGCAGATTCAACTTGATGTCTTGTCTACTAGGTTCTTTGCTGCCGGCCTTGGCCTCCTGAATCAATGCTTTGACATGCGCAATGGTGGCATTGAGACCAGTGACTCTTCGCAAACATCGAAGCAGAAGCTCGACGTCATCCGGTTTGGATGAAGTAGCGCCAGCGCCATCATTCGTCGCGCCTTCGCGCAGCAACGTCCAGTAGTTTGGCGTAATCTCCGTCACTAAGACGTGGATGATGGCTGCGCTTTTTGGGCTAGGAATTCGAAGGTGGAATGCGTCGGCGGCTGAGGTGTCGAGAGTGAGGTAACGCAAGACGGCGACGAGCGCGTCGTAGTCGGGCTGGTTCTTGAGGACCCCTAGAGCTTCATCTGCTGACCTTATTTTTGAAGGGAAATGCACATCTTTTGCTGTCTTCCCCGGCTTGGCCTCGGTGAGAAGCGGCTCCGCGATATGCTTGGATCTCAAATATGTTGTGCTAACTGGAGTGAGTAGGTCCATGGCCGCTTGCGCGGCTCTCAGCCAGGCCTTCCGTGAAGACTCTGCGACGGCTGCATAAGGGTCGCGGGACTTGAAGGGAGGTGGCCAAGCTTTGCCTGTGCCTTGGAAAGGCTAGAAGAGCTGTTTGGGTGCAAAGGAAAGAATGGGAAGACGGTCTACAGCGAAGGGCCGGCAGGACTTCGAACGGCGCGGCGGCCCCACCTTCACCTAAGCTCACCGAGCTCACCGAGCCCACCTGAGCTAGGCAGCTTCCCGCCATGACACACGGCGATCGGGCGCTGCTAAGCTCTCCTTTCTCGTCTTTCTCCCAAGCAGCCGCCCGCCTCGAGCAACGCGAACTTCTAATCTTTCTGGGCCAACATGAGCGTCGCCTCTCAAGCCACCGTCAGCGCTGGCGCTGGCCACGAGGAGGCGCGATGGTAAGCCCCAATGCTGCCTCTCGATCACTAGGGAGCTAAGCGGTTCACGCAGGCGATATCTCAACCAGATCCGTCGCAACCCCGGCCCGTTTACCGACCCGGATGCCACGGCAGAAGAGGCCATTGCCCAGTTTGAGAAGTTCAAGGTCTTGTAGGTGTCCTCGAAGAGCTGCAGAAACACGTCGCGGCGAAGCTGACTCGGCACTTGCAGGGTAATGTTGGTCCACCCCACCGTGATCGCTGGGTTCCGCGTCCATTGACACCAAATACAGCGGCGCGGGCGGCTTAGGATGCGAGATATTGAAGAACCTGGCCATGTCGCAATTCAAAGACATTCATGTTATCGATATGGGTGCGTCCGAGCCCGCAGTGCCAGGCTCCCCTCCGTGTCAGCGGCCGCTGAGCATCTTCTAGATACCATTGACATCTCCAACCTGAACCGACAGTTTCTCTTTCGAAGCACCGACGTCGGAAAGTACAAGGCGGAGGTCGCAGCAAAGTTTGTCGAGCAGAGAGTCAAGGGCGTTTCCATCACGGCGCACAACAATCGGATACAGGACTTTGACGAGGCCTTCTACAAGCAGTTCCAGCTCGTCATCTGCGGGCTCGACAGCATAGAGGCGCGACGCTGGATCAATGCCATGCTCGTCTCCATTGCGGAGGAGGCCGAGGATCCCGATGGCATCAAGCCCCTCATCGACGGCGGCACCGAGGGTTTCAAGGGACAGGCGCGAGTGATACTCCCGTCCATGACGTCGTGCATCGAGTGCCAGCTGGACATGCACGCGCCGAGAGCCGCCGTCCCACTCTGCACCATTGCTTCCATTCCGCGACAACCCGAGCACTGCGTCGAGTGGGCTCACGTCATTGCGTGGGAGGAGGAGAAGCCGTTCCCGAGTCTCGACAAGGACGACCCCGAACACGTCACCTGGTTGTACCAAAAAGCCCTGACCCGAGCGGAAGAGTTCAACATCCCCGGCGTCACGTACCAGCTAACCCAGGGCACCATCAAGAACATCATCCCGGCCATTGCATCGACCAATGCCATCATCGCCGCGGCGTGCTGCAACGAGGCGTTCAAGATTGCCACAGCCGCCGCGCCATGCCTGGGCTTCGAGAACAACTACATGATGTATTCTGGCAACGACAGCATCTACACATATACCTTTAAGCATGAGAAGAAGGACGACTGCCCCGTCTGCGGCCGCCAGGCCCGCCCACTCGATGTCGACGCCAGGCTCACCCTACAGGACCTCCTAGACTCGCTAGCCGTACGGCCCGAGGCGCAGCTGAGAAAGCCGTCCATCCGTGGCGAGAACAAGACGCTGTACATGCAATTCCCGCAGAGCCTGGAGGAGCAAACGCGGCCAAACCTTACAAAGACTATCAGAGAGCTTGGCCTCGAGGACGGACAGCAAGTCGTCGTCACCGACCCTGCGTTCCCACTGGAGTTTAACTTCTTCCTGAGGTTCAAGGCCGGGACTTGACGAGCCAAAGTTCGGGCTCGATAGACAAGACTGAAGGAGGGGACGGAATGGATGACAATCCAACTTCTTGCTTCGTGGCGGACCTGTTCTTTTGCATTTTCTGGCGTTGGAGATATGAATGACGAACAAGCCCAATCGAATACTACTATTGTGTTCCAGACAGACCGCAGCACAAGCAGACAAGCAAGCAAATGGAGATTAGCAAAATTGGTGGTCATGGTATCATCCCGTTTTGTCCACACCTCAGGACAAAAACACACAGCTAGCGATGCAAGATATATCCCGTAATATACAACCCGCCGGCCTCCGCTTCTCTCAGCCGTATCACCTGGCCATGTTGATGACTTGCTGCTCAAGCTTCTTGCACTTGACCTTGAGGTGCTTCACCGACTCGAGGAAGAGTTCGTCGCTGTCCCACTGCCCGGTGCTCTCGATGGAGAAGATGAAATGATCTCTCCTCCGTCCCAGCTTGACCTTGCCCTCGAACTCGGGGTGTCGCAGGCACTCTCTGCTGACTGTATCCCGCATCGCGTCCTTGACGACCGCTTTGACTTCTCCCGCGTGGCCCTCGTACCCGCTGCCGGCCTGGCTTGCCTCCTTCTTGGTCACCGTTTGCAGGCCGATGACGCCCTCAGGGAAACACCTGGCAAATTTCTTGGCGTCATCGCCGAGAATTGGCTTCAGGATCTTGATGGTCGGCATGAGGCGATACGACGCTGTGGCGACGGGGGAGAACTTGGCGTGGTCGGAGCCGATGCCCTTGTGCATGTGCATAGATAGGTCGATAGTTTGCCGCGGCCGCAGCTTGGCGATCAGAATGTCCGGGTTTACTGGCCGAATGGCATCCTCGCCGCTGAAGTATTCGACTTGCTTGCCCGTGGGCACAAACACGATGTCCTTGGCGTAGACGTGCGCGTTGTGGTACGCCTTGGTGGGGTCCGTCTCGTCCGGCGCAGCGTCCTTGTTGACGGTGCAGGTGACGTTGAGCTCGAGCCGTACCGTGTTCCAGTCGAAGCAGTTAGCGTACTGGTCCTCGCCCGGCTCGGGCTTCTTGTGCCACTTGAGGAAGTTGTGGAGGCCTTCGCGGCCGCCGTTGAAGGGGATGAGGCCCAGCCTGTGCGCCAGGACCTCGTCCTGGATGACCGAGGTGTTGTTCTCGATGTAAACGTTCTCAATGGCCACGGTGGGGATCTCGGAAATGAGGATGCGACGGAAGGCGTTTGCGAGGGAGGCGTCGAGGCCAACGAGCGAGAAGGACGCGAGATTGGACTCATTCTGGTGGAACTTGACGGAGAAGGCGGAGCGGAAGCGGTCAATGGTGAAGGCCACGTCCTCGCCGGGAACGTGGCCCGGGTAATCCACCGACGACACGTGCGTGACGGTCTCTTTGTTAATGCCGACAGTCTGTCGCCGTGTCAGTCTTGAGGCGCTTCATGCGGCTTGGATCGATGCCAGGATGCGGCGACGACGCAAAGACTCACGTTTCTGTTCTCCAGCTCCTCCGCGCTGGGCGGTTGTCGCCAGGCAGCCTGCTGTGTCGGAGCCATGATTGGCGCGTGACGGTACAAGGTTGCAGGATGTTTGTGAGGTTTTGGAAATTTTTCGAGATGGCCCCTCCACGGTGAGCACAAGGTGAAGCCGTCAAAAAGTTTGGAGTTGGCCGCCGAGCTGGGCCCCACTGCGGTGCCGCTAGCGCCCAAAAGGTGCATAACTCGTACCGCCTCACGCCCCACTCCGCACCGCAGCTTCAGAGAGACAGCCATCGACACAATCAGCGCCTGATTTGATACATCATGATGCTTTCATGACGATGTTCTGTGCGGCGGGCCCCTCTCTTCAGCCTTCAAAGCTATTATTCAAAACGCTATCTACTATCTACGAGTACACAAGAGTGGTACCGGGTTCCACGATACATAAGGTAAGTCGGTATCCGCTATGCCTGCCTCGTCCCTTATCCATCCTACTCAATATCCTCCATGTTCCAGACATTGACGCCTTTCTTCTCCACGCTGCTCTTGAACTTTGCTAAAACTGCCTGTCGCCTGGCCCTCTTGTCCATCAAATCACCCTTCTCCTCTTTGCTGAATCCACTAAGCTTCTTTCGCGGCGGCGTGGCCCTTGCAGCCGCACCCAGTGACATGACGCTTCCTGAGAAGCTTTGGCGGAAGTTGCGTGAGGGTGTCGAGTCCGGCGACATTATCGACGTCCTTTTTGCCTGCGGCGTCACCATAGGAGACCCTTCTCGGCTGGTAGATGCGAGGCGGAGCTTGCGCAACTGCGTCTCCAGCACGTCGACATCTCCGCTGCGTTTCTCTGCCATGGATGTCATTTTCGTAATCGTACGCATGACCGCCTCCACGGTGGGCACGCTGCCGCCGCCTCTCGCCGAGGAACCCGCGACAGATGCCATTCTAGTCTTAAGGAGCGTCAAAGCTTCCTCGGCCTGAGCCAACAGCTTCGTGAAGTTGGCAAACTCGCGCCGCAACTCATTCTGCTGAGCTGCCTGCTCCGCACTCAGCGGTAGAGTTCGCGCAACTTCGACCTGGTCGGGGTCTAGCCGCGTCATGATAACTCTCTTGAGATCTTCCTGCTTGGCCCTGAGCCGCTGCATGTCTCGCGCCAGGTCTTGGCAAGCATCGAGCTTGTCCTCCAGATCTTGAACTCTGCCCTCTTCGAGTTCGCCGTAGAGTTCGTTGTCCAGGACTTCCCCAAGCTCCGACACCTCGCACAGCACCCAGTCGTCGGGGATCTCCAAGTCCTCTTTGGTTCGGCCTTCCTCCTTGCGTTCCTCCATATGACCCTTTGTAAAGGCTTTGACCGTGCGCGCGTTGAGGCCCAGAGTGTCAATCATCGAGTTTATGTCGCGATACACGGCTTCCACTTGAGAAGGAACGCTATCTCTCGCCGGCGGTGCGACGTTCGAATGGGCAATGAACTCATCCAATTGCAGCGCGCCCTCGACTTCCGATGCCAGGACCTTCTGAACCTCCTCATCTTCCTCGTCGACAAGCGGCTGGGCCTCCTCGGCCTCTTGTCGCTCCTTCATCTTTCGGTGTTGCACAAGGAATTCATCCTTTGCACTGGTCATCTTCTCCTTGCTAATAATTGAACCACCGAGGTGCGACTGAGATTTCTTGGGTCCCAGGATCTGCGATGCCATCCCGGGCGCGCTCACTGATCTCGTCGCATCGGCTCTGATCATTCGCTGCGGCACAGCCCCGCGAACAGGACTCGGTGAGCGCGGGCTCGTCGCAGTCGGCCGAGGGAACATTGGCGCATTGCGACTGATTTCACCGAACAAGGGCCTCGACTGATCTTGCTCCGTTCTGGCAGTAGTAGGCTTTACCCCCCCGAAGCCACCAAACGAGCTCTGCGGCGTGAAGCCCGGGGTACGCGTGAGACCGCTCGTACTAACAGGGCTCAGGTCCTTCGCAACATCCACACCGCTTCCCTCTGATGCGTTATCCTCTTCTTCTTCCTCTTCCTCTTCCTCTTCCTCTTCCTCCTCAAGCTCGCTAATGTTGTCACTATCATCAGGCACAGAGGGGATACTTGACGGCTCCTTTGATGGTGCCTTCGGCATACTGAAGGTAGGCGGCAATGACGCATCATCTGCCGTCACAGCTGGCTTCGTGGTGATGGGGTCAGGAGGCAGCGGTGCGTCTGGAATAGCAGGCTGATCAACGGCCTTGGACGGCTTCGTGGCTTTCGGTGTTGTTGTGAAATCCGGAGGCAATGGCGCATTTTCCACCTTTAGCGGTGCCGTTGAGGAAGCAAGCGATGGAATAGCTGTAGATGCCGCAGACGATGACGAAGACTCTCCTAGCGGATATGCTGCCTTGGTCGTAGTGTCTGGCGGCAGAGGCTCGTCCCGCTCTTCCAACTTGATCTTCGGGGTTTCCAGCTCTGCCTTGTCCCCAGTGTCTTTCGCTTTGCCGAAGAGATTGATGAAGGCCCCTTTTTTTGGTGTTTCTGCTGTAGATGCAAACAGTCCGCCTGAGCCGCTAAGTTTCCTCTGCTGACCAAACAAGGAAGTTCCGGCGGCGGGTGACGGAGAGAGCCCAAATCGCGTTGGAGCTGGAGTGGTAGTTGGTGTAGTAGATTCCTCGTTAGACTGGGGCGAGAACAAAGACGGCGGCGCTGCCTGGGGAGTTTGCTGCTCGGCCGGCTCGGCCGGCTCGGTCGCATCCATATCTTCGTCCTTCGTCGGGGGGGTTGCTGCACGAGGTTGATTCCCCGGTTCATTGAGCGCAGATCCAAAAGCGCTACCAAACATTGATGATCCAAACGCTGCGGCGTCCTTCTCCTTACTCTCGGCCTGCGCCGGATCAGGTTTGAAGGATGACTCCAATTTGAAGGGTGTTGAGCCAAACACGCTACTACCAGCTGGCTTGCTCTCTTTTGATGCGAACGCGTTGCCCAGAGAGGTACTGGAATCGCCCGTCGGCGCAAAGGGGTTACTCGCTGGCTTGCTTGGTGCAAATGGATTACTCTTAGGCTCGCTAGGAGCAAAAGGGTTACTTGACGACTTGGCCCCAGCGCCAAGCACACTTGCTCCGCCGCTGCCGCTCTCTGAGACAGAAGCAAATCCACTCTGCTTTGCAAATCCGGCGAATCCTCCTCCAGATGATGGAGAAGCTGCCGCTGCTCCGAAAGGGCTCTGGTTATTGCCATTTTTGGCAAAACTTGAGAAGCCAGGCTGCGAAAACGCCGACGGAGACCCTCCATTGCCCCAGGGTGACGTCCTCATGCCCAGTTGTGAGGACTGGCCGAATCCCATAGTGCTTGTCTTGCCAAATGCCGGACCTGAAGCTGGAGTGCTCCCAAAGCTGCTTGAGCCAAATGTTGCGCCTGCCGTGTTTGTTGGCGTGGCAGTAGGAGCGGCAGCGCCCCACGGAGATGCTTTCTGTCCTAACTGAGTTGACGCGCCGAAGGCTGGTGCTGCCGGTGCTGCTGCTCTTGGGGTCGCCGAAGCGCCGAATGCCGATGCTCCAGAGGCTGAAAATGGTGATGCTGAGGCCGCCGGAGCTGCCTGCGATGGAATAGAGGCTGAGGCTGCCTCCTGGTTGGCGGCAAACCCTGGATATGTCGTGCCCTTCTTGACGGAGTCTGTGTAAACCACCCACCATGCGCAAAGTATACCTTCGTGCGTCAGAACCCACAATCCCGGCAGGGGTCCTTGAGACTCCTCGAGTTCCTCATCTGCAGGGATAGGCTTGTAGACCTTGTCTTTGCTCGACAAGTCCAATGCAACTCCGATGGGGGTAGAGTCCTCCATGGAATCCGTCATAGGCAGCGTTGGCCTCTTTGTGTCATCCAGCAATTCAGTCGTGGTGAAAACATCAGTAATGAGGTTTGCTGGCTTGTCGCTAGCCAAGGGAGCCTTAGATCGGCTCAGCAAGCCTACTTCTGTCGAGCCCGTCGATGATACAATGAGAAGGTCCGTAAGGTCGGGAGGAAAATTCTTAAGTCGTAAAATGGAGTGATGGGGTGTTTTTTCAAAGGCAAATGGCTCAACAGGGTCCGCAATCTTCTGAAATGTGAATGATGAAGGAGGCTCCCGGGTAATGATATGGTAGTTGGAGGAGGGCGGAGACTCATTGGTCGCTGTGTGGATGGCGAGGAAGAGGTTATTCTCCAACCATGTAAGCGAAGAAACTGGGCATTTGTTAGCACTGCATGCATTGCGGACCACTTCATCACATACCATGGCAATCTGCCAGGCTTGGTGGCTTCGGGATCTCTGCTTTGGCCTCGCCCTCTGGCGTCATTTGATGGATAGTACCATCGGCCAAGCCAGCGCAAAGTTGTTTGCCTTTGGTGCTCCAGCTAATGCAGCTCACTTGGCTCTTCAGGGCGCCGCTGCACTTTCGTTCTTTGAGATTCGCCATATGCAGGTTTCCCCCTTCAGTCACAATGGCACAAAGCTCTGCCTTCTCTGGGGTCGGGTTCGGTATCAGCGCCCGCAAGGCTTCGCCATTGGTCGCGAGTTGGAACGTGGGGTTGGAGTTTCCCTGGAGGATAGTCTGTGTCTCGTAAACGGCAAGGCCACCTCCGACCTCTGCGGACAAGATCAGATAGCTTTCGTCGGCAGTGAAAGCCAAATGCGCAACGCGCATGGGCAGGGGGATTTTGAGCTGGGGCTCGAATGGTCTGACGTCGGAATCGCCGTCCTTCGGAGACTCGAAAGCCTTACGAACGGACTCGGTTCTGCCTATTATGAGTTCTTCAGGACCCGCGGCAGCAACAAGGCCCGTTCGAGAAGCGATGCTGAGGAGTGACGAGGTCGGCGCAGGAAGAGAAGCCCAAGCAGAGGTCAGGCGGACTTTCGCATCGCCGGCGACGGAGAGGAAGCCCAGGGCCTATGGAGTTGTCAGTCGAGATTCAAATGAGCACGGAAACGATGGAATGCTCGTCTCCGTAGTAAGAAGCCGCCAACCTCGGTCTGAATGGTCTCCAGGTCCGGTCCAGAGTTGGCTCCGCCCGCCGCACCTCCGCCCATGGCGTTTCCAGAGCCCCCAAAGCCAAAAGCCATGCTTGCGGCAAGGTAATCAGCCTTCGAGCTATTTATTGCAATTCATGAATTCGTCTACTGCGCGCGTGTAGGTCGTTTGTGGAGGGTTGTGAGCTCCGTATTCGGGTTCTTGCAGGCTTCTTCGGCGAAGCCAGAGCAGTAGGTTTTTCTCAACTCGCGTCGCGCGTTCGGGATCGAGAGATGTCCAGCTGAAATTAGGATGTGAGACGAAGCAAGCGACGCGCAGATATGCGCGTCCTGGAGATGATTCTGAAGGTATGAGCAGAACTGGTTCTGCTCCCGCAGCCTCGCAGGCAAACAGCTGTTCGCGACGAACCCGCCTAGCAACTTTTTGGAGCTCCAGGCATGCGACGTCACGTGCAACAGAGCGCTAGTAGCCCAACGTCCTACCGGAACCGCAGCTGGCCCAGGCATACGCCGCCTACGCAGCCTACCTACCCAATCACGACCTCGTTAGCACTGGGAGCTTCAACTCCGTGTCTGAAGGCAGCTTTTAGCCTCGTCATCAGCTCCGGCATCTCAACGTCCCGTCACCCTACCAAACTTCGCGGCCTAATCCTTTCCTCCTCTTCGACAACGCGTCTTACCGAGTCGGGTCGGCCTTGCACGTCTCATTCAGCGTCTCGAGACTCGTCCAGCCTGATTGAACTCGCCCAGGATGCCGGGCTTCGACTTCTCCAACTACAACCGCAATGCGGCCCTGCACGCACGAGGCGTGCCTCTGCCAAAGGCGACGAGCACGGGAACGACTATTGTTGGATGCATATTCGATGGCGGTGTCGTTGTTCGTACCCCTCGTCCCTCTGGAGGCGTTCCTGCCCGTCTCAGCCGACCGCCGTACTGACGCAGCTCCCTGCAACAGATCGCGGCCGATACGCGCGCCACCTCTGGCCCCATTGTCGCCGACAAGAACTGCGAGAAGCTGCACTACATTTCGCCACAGATCTGGTGCGCCGGCGCCGGCACCGCCGCTGATACCGAGTTCACCACCGCCCTCATCTCCTCCCAGCTCGAGCTGCACTCCATGTCGACCGGCCGCAAACCCCGTGTCGTCACCTGCATGACCCTCCTCAAGCAGCACCTCTTCCGGTACCAGGGCCACATTGGCGCCTACCTGGTCGTGGCCGGCTGCGACCCCACAGGCACCCATCTTTTCACTGTCCACGCCCATGGCAGCACCGACAAGCTGCCCTACGTCACCATGGGCAGCGGCAGCCTGGCAGCCATGAGCGTCTTTGAGACGCAGTGGAAGCCCAATCTGACGCAGGATGAGGCCATCAAACTGACGAGCGAAGCCATCTTAGCCGGTATCTTCAACGACCTGGGCTCTGGGTCAAACGTGGATGTCGCCGTAATCACAAAGGATAAAACTACGCTCAAGCGTAACTACATCACGCCCAACGAGAAGAGCGCGAAGCTCCAGAGCTATGCCTTCCCTAAGGGTACAACGGCCGTGCTCAATGAGAAGATCATCAAGAAGAGCGAGATTGGGAGGTACGTCAGCGTGCAAGAGGTGCCGGTCGAGGGTGAGAAGATGGACGTAGACACCTGAGGGGCCGGAACGAGCTAGACAAGGCGCCGCCGGATGGGATCATGTAACAACACTTTCGTATGATAGAAATTGGAGCCCAAATTTGGCTTCCACTCTTCAAGTTCTTAAGGCTCTTTTATCTCGCCACGAAGAAGGTTTTAAGACGTCTAGTGAGGAAAGAAGACTCTTGGTCCCTGGGTATATAAACAATCACAAAGATCGCCCCTGCCCAAAGGCACCAAGACAGGTCAAGAATGTCAGTGGGGAAAATGGTTCATACAAGAAGTCAATGTCGTCCGACCCTGGTTCCTTCAAGATAAAAAGGAGATGTTCGCGCAAGGGCTGAGATACGGCCTCCCAGTGTGAAATCTCTCGCTGGTCGGGCAGCGCCATTGAGCTCATTGCCATAGTGAACAACAAAAAGCCAAACCATCCACCCGCTCAAATGCCGGATATCCCCAAATGTGATGCAAGACAGCCCTAAAACTCCGTGTGGATGAATATGATGTAAGATGTCATGATCATGATAGATTGCGCGAGCCACGAGCTTCCTTATGAGCCGGACTTGCGACCAAACATTGCCCGCGTACGGGACTTGCTCCGAGACTTCTTGTTCTTGTCCTTGCCATTGCCATCGTCGTTGTACTTTGCCTTATGAATCCTGCGAGAATCTTTAGTAAGAATTCAAACGCATCTCAATGAAGAAGACGCCAAACGTACCAGCTGTTGCCGATCATGCTCATTCCCTTGGCCTCGGCCATTCGATAGAACTTGGCACTCTTTTTAAGGTCCTTTTTGCAGCCCATACCTTGAGCATAGCAGAAACCGGCTTCCGCCAGAGCGTCAACGTCACCCCAAGCTGGACAGTGAATTAGTCCCATCCCCTGCGCGGGCGAGTATGGATTACAACTTACTGCCGGCGATTTCGAAGCAACGCAGCGCAAGAGATTTGTCTTGCTCAATGCCCCATCCATTCATGTGGCTGACACCAAGCTCATATATGCTCAAGGCAAATTGGGCCTTGCGAGTCTTGCTCTCGAGAAAGTTGGCGGGCTTCCCCTCCTTGGCTCGATCTTCGTCATCCGCAATTTCAATGCTGGCGTACTCCGCGGCTTTTCTTAACCACTGAACTCCTTCTCTCTGATTCGCTCGCATGCCCCAGCCATGGCGGCAAGCCAAAGCGTAGAGAAGCATAGCCGTCGGATTGTTTTGTTTGGCGGCATGTCTAAGATGATACGTAGACTCGTTCAGGGAGCCGCTCTCGTGACATTCGATTCCTTTCGCTAAGTGTTCCTCGGCAGACATCTCAGATGCCGATGGGGCGATAGAACGAGACGTTGGGGTCGGCCTTATAGTGCTGGCCGAATCACTGGTCCCAACCGATGCAGGCGTTCTGCCGCGCGCGGTGGACTCATGCAGTGGTGAAGTGAGTGTGCGACCTCTCGGAGCATCCTCAGATCGCCGGGTGGTATCGACGGACGGCCTGGTGGGATTCGGAGTGGGATGGCCCGTTGCACCATGTCTGGCACTATCCGTACTTTTCTTGCTCGCGTTCATCGGTGGCCCAGTCATGCTACTTGTCATGCTCACAGCATCGTCCGGGATGGTCCTTGCGGACGAGCTTGAGGGTCGAGTCGGCGGCGATGGCGGCGCACCAAGCGGGTATCGCTGGACGTTGCTTGGTGGTACCGAAGGTTGCTCCCCTGATAGTGGCGAGTTCTCTGAGTTTTCCGATCGCTGAATGGTCTTGCCTCTCGGCAGCGAGAACTTGGAGTATATATACGATGGAGCAGCACCTTTCCCTTCCTCGTTTTGTTGGTCCATGAACCCTTCGCTGTGCATACTGACAGGCGTGTGAACAGATTCATCTGCCAAGATGAAAGACGGTTGGCTGTCGGAAGAAGCTTGTCTTGTCGGCATTTCAAGGCCTGGCGTTCCAGCCCGACTGAGAGGCCTCGAGAAGTTGAAGGACGGACGTGGCAACGCAGAAGAATCAGATGCGACAGATGGTGATCTTCGGTAAGGACCGACGGCAGGCGACGGCATGGCGTTGGCAAAGGCCGCACTGCCAGAGGAAAGCTTTCGGGGAGGCATGGAGTGAAAGGACCCCCCCAAGCTGCTGGACGTTTCGTCATCTGCCGGTGTAGGGGACGACATATTGCTAGAAGGTCGGCTGGAAAAGATCGCGCGCGGTGGAGCCAGACCCAGCTCGTCAAATGACTCTTGTTTCAACTTCCCCGGGGAGCTCGCCGCGGAAGAGCTGTGTTGCGACGCTGGCGGCGGCAGGGAACTGTCCATCCGGGCAGGCGATCGCTCTGGGACCTCTGGTGGTTTGTCGAATTGCGACTGAGTATCGCTAGTCATGGGCGAAGGAGAGCGTTCTTGGCGCGCTCCGAATAAGTCGCGCTGTTCCTCGACGGCAGTTAGTTGTCGACCTCTGGAAAGGTCGCGGGCATGCTTCGATGGCATGGCTGGCACCGGCGTCGTGTCGTCAGGAGTGGGCGGGATCCGGCTCATTCGCGGATGCATAGACCTGGGCCGGTCCTCTGGGCTGAAGCCTTCCTCGACCTCTGTCTTCAAGCCGAGTCCAGACGGGTCGGGGTCGGTAGAGTCGTCATACTCGGACGCCGAGTCATACGACATGGACCGAAAGTAGTCGGAGCGGCCCTGCTGAATTAAGGGACTTTCCGTGGTCAAAGGAGGTAGTCGACTGACTCTGTGCCCTCCTTTGTTGCTCTCTTGCAGCTGCTTGGCCAGCAGCCTGCTTTGCAGTGCGAAGGCATCCAAGGGAGACAGTTCGGGCGGCGCTTCACCAGCGATATGCAAGCGAGGGGACCGCAAGGGCCTGGAAGCCGTCGAGTTCGCTGTCATGTTCGAGTTGGACCGCAGGTCCAGTAAGCTGGGGCGGTTGGCCATGGTTAATGAGGTTTGGCACCGCTAGCCGGCGCAACGCGATCCCATACAGACGCGCGAAGACGGGGGCTTGCGATGGCAAAGGCTCGTGGTCGAGACAGCCAAATCAACTGCTGGAATTTGTCGTTGGCCGCAAGAGTGTCTCGGTTGCTCGCGCGGGTGTTTCGTCACCATCCAGCGGACGGTGAGCAGGATTCCAGAGCGGTGACGATGGGCGTGTACTCAGTGCTACAACACCGTTGCCGATGAGGAGCCGAAAGCCCAGCAAGAGACAAGCTGGACCAGTGGCTTGAACCCAAAGGGGCCAAGAAATAGCAGTGGCAGGAAGAATACTGGGAAATGCTGGCTGGCAACGTGGCAACGCTCTCTGTAGAGTCGCGGGAATGTGCTTGCTGCGATGTGCTGCGCTGGGCTGTGCTGCGACGCAGCGGTGGGGGGCCGTCGGTTGGCAAGTCAAACGTCGGGGACTGGCGAGTGGCGCGATGCAGGGTGACGTTGGCCAGCGGCAGGGTCCCAAGGAGCGGGTGTCGACGATGCAATCGTGTCCAATGCCAACCTGAGGCAGCCGATGCCTCTGGGCGTCTACGAGGTGACGGGTGTGAGGTCGCTCGCCGATGAATTGAACAGGTGAAGAAAGGAGGAGGGTAGCTCACTGCAGTGTCGCGACGCCAGCAGGGTGCTGGAACACAATACGAAGCCACCCCCGGCCGCCCCCCGTGCTAAAAGAAGGGAGTCGCGCGAGCCTGCAAGCAGCACCGCAGAGTACGAGCAAGACCAGACCCATTGCGGCATGTCAAAATACTCCCGCCACGAGGCTAAGTTCTTTTATTAGCAGCATGGCCTAGTTTTAATGTCGCCGTCGGCCGGGCACGGATGGGCAAGGTGCTCGCCCCTCTCTCCACTGCCGCGGTCACACGGCGCCCGCCTCTGGGCATGGCCCGGACTGCCAGTCCCCTTCCAGCCTAGTCGCCAGGGACCTGTGGGATATCATTGGCACCACTGCCGGCCTCTTCTGGGGTGCATGGGCTCGCTAAAAAGGGGGCTGCCCGCTGTCTGGCACTCTCAATTTCACTTTTGACTGAAGCTTAAACTGGCGCTGGCGGCTGGACTATCGAGGACCCCCGATGGCCTGGACCGTACGAGTACTCGAACAGGCGCCATAGCCCCCCTCGGCGGCCAAGGAGGACCAAGAGCCGAGCCGACGCAGCATGCGATTCAATGCTTCCACCCATCCGTTTGCTGTTGATCAGTGTCTAGATTAGCTTCCGGGAGGGGGCAACAACCGACTCCGCCACGCCGCCGCCGCTGGGACCTCCTGAGTGGGTGCTGACTGCCCCTGGTCCAGGCCCTGGCGATGAAGAGAAGAGCAGTGCTCTGGCCATGTTTGACAGCATCACCAGCCTGATGTCAAATTCTAGAACCTAACCGGTACCTCAGGCATCAAAGGTACTAGGTAATCGTGGGCTGCACTGTGCCTCGGGGGGCCAACGCATCCAATCCACCTCATCGCTCACGTGTCCAAGTCAGTTCGTATTTTCGTGACCTGTTCATGCTCCAGTGTTTGGTGATGTACGCCCAGTCCATACTGCAGTTTCAACCTCCATGGCGGTTGACGCGTGCCGCCAAGTCGTCGATACAGTTTATTCGCTCATCTAGGGTATACATCCCAACAGCCTCTGCATTCAACTATATCACTTTTCTCAAGAACCCAGCTAGTCCAGAACGCCAAAAGCAATGCATCTACCAGCCGCCGTCGTGACAAGTACAACAGACACCCATATCCACCACTTCAAAGATCCTTCGACCGCATCTTCTTCAGCCGCGTCGTGCCCTCAAACAGTCCCCGATCCACCGCGGCCGCAACCGTCAGGGTGCCTCCCACGATGGCGCAGAGCCCGGCCAAGAAGCCGAGGAAGGTCTTGGAGGGCTCCTCGCGGTTGATGACCTTCATGGGAGAAATGTCCTGCACCGTTGTTAGCCTGGAGCCTCGTGGCGGCCGGCGGAAGGTAGGTGGACTCACATAAGAAAAGAAGACGCCCGGGATGCCGCCGGCAGAGTGCTGCCGCTCCGCGTGACCCTCGGCGGCATCGGTTCCACCGGTGAGACTCCTCTTGTGGCTCGTGACCGAGTACTGGTGCGTCTCGACGCTGCCGTCGACGCTGCTGCCGATTCTCTGCATCGTCTTCTCCCAGCCAAGGGGAAGATACGATGTGGGCACAATCTTGACAAAGTACATGTAGTTGAAGTAGGGGTCGTTGGTGGCTTGCCTGGTCCCATCTAGCGGGTTGAGATGGTGGTTTGTCCACGGCATCGCCTTGGCACCGCCCAGCTTCTGCTTGATATGTTCTGGAAGCTGGGGCCCGAAGCGTAGATGGTGGATGCTATGGGTGAAGTCGTGCTGCTTGCCGCCAGGTGCCTCCCTGTAGTTCTTGAGGTCGTGGACGTGCATGTTGCCGTTGCTGAAGCTGCGTCCAGGTGCAAAATGGAAGTTACCGACAACCTTATTCACCTGCAGGCCACCTTCAATGCGGCAGCCTTCCTCCCGCTGCTGATCCAACTTCTCAGCGTAGTGCTCTCGCTCGCACTGCTCAACGTTCTCGCCTCTGCCGAAAGCCCAGCCTTTCGACGCATATGCCTCGCGAACCTCGTCGCAGGTCTGGCAGCAGCCAGGCTTTTGCGCGTTGTCGGGCGCAGGGACGCCATAGCATTCGCCGCAGTAGTTGGGGTCCAGGTGCTCGGCCTTTTCATCGTGCAGAGCCAGGGACCTGACATCGATGACGCCACCTCCTTGGGATTCGGGCAGAAGGCGGACCTTGCTCACACCGTGGGCCACTCCGTGCTGCTGCTCGCCGGAGACATCCATCACGTCGAGCGTAAGCAATTCGCAAGGCATTTTGGGGAAGGTGATGTTGAGGTGAATCTCCATCCGCTCTCCTGTCGCATACGGTCAGCTCCATTCGCAATAGCCTCGCCTCATGTGGAGGACATGCACAAGGGTCGTCGCGTACCTCGGCCCTTGTCTACAATCAGCTCTGGATGTATGACGATCTTGCGGTACTCGGCCCATTCTCCCCACGCAAGGAAGACGACGACCAAGAGCGACACGATTGTGACGATTCCGCCGCTCGTGGTCCGGATCCGCGCCTCATCGACCGTCTTCGTGAAGGCATCGAGCCTCGTAAATCTTGATTTGGGCGGCATCGTGCGAGGCGACCGTGGGCTAAGAAATGCCTGGGTCTTGGGCTTCAGTAGACGGGACCTGCAACCTGCGACAGCCCAGCTCCCCACTCAGAGCTGCGAGGCAAGGAACGTGGCCGCGAGGGAGAAACTGAAAGGAAGGGGGGAATGATAGTAATGGAAGCGGGAAGCTAAGCGACACAGCTCAATTGCACCCGGTGGGCAGAGAGCAATAGGCTGCGCACTGCGACTGGCGACGGGAGTGTCGAAAGAAGTCTTGCAGCACAGTAGAGGCCACCGTCGCAAGAAGGCTGAGCCAGGACCCTTTGGTGCATCGGGAGCGGCTACGGGGGTACCCCACGCTGGAAATAGCGCCCACTCGTACGAGTACGTACCTGTAGCTTCAGGTGCGCTTGGCGGCGCAGGGGGCCCATGCGCCTGTCGGCAAATCACCGGCTTCCTGGATCGCCTGGCGATCTGATCGCAAACTCGCAGCAGCAGCTTCTCGGCAGTGTTTGGTGAAAGCTTCATCCAGCACATCATTTGCATTCAAGACCACCTCTTTCGCCGCGTCTCCGACTCAATTAGACTCGCTCAGCGGCCACCAACCGATTGGCACAGCTTGCACTCATCACCTCACTGCTCCATTCGCTGCATCGTCTCCTCGCGCCGACTTCGAGCCCTCGCGCGGCAGCATTCGCGCCTAAAGGCTTCCGGAGCCTGCCCAGCCTCAACATGTCATCTAGGCCTCCTTCCCGCGTTGTCTTCGTCGGCAACATTCCTTATGGTATGCCCTGTCCAAGCTCTGAATGGGCCTTTTTGGCTAAACATCTCCATCCAGGCTTGTCCGAGGAACAAATCACAGACATTTTCTCCAGTGCCGGGAAAGTCGAACGCTTTCGGCTCGTCTACGACTCAGAAACGGGCCGCCCCAAAGGCTTCGGCTTCGCAGACTACCCTGATACCGGTAGGGCGACGTTATCTTCCCAGAGATCTCTCTTTCCGCTGACGTTGCGACCCAGACTCTGCCTCGTCCGCCGTGCGCAACCTGAACGACTACGAGATCATGGGTCGCAAATTAAGAGTTGACTTTTCCAACGAGCAAAAGAGTGGCGATGACGACAGTAATCAGCCGTCGTTGACAAACACTCCCCATGCTGCCAATGGCGCCGGCGCCATGGGCTACGGCGCCCAGACGAGCTCTCTGCCACCTCTCCCAGCGGGCAAGGAGATCCCTCCTGGCTTGACATGCACCGACGCCATCTCGCGAACGCTCAATACGCTGCCGCCATCTCAGCTTCTCGATATCCTCGGACAAATGAAGACGCTCGCATCGTCGGATCCCCAAAGAGCTTCCGAACTTCTCCAGCAGGCGCCCCAGCTCGCGTATGCCGTCTTCCAGTCTCTCCTCCTCATGGGCCTCGTTTCACCCGAGTCTATTCAATCAGTCGCCGAGCCAGGCGCCCCTCAGGCCGTGCAACCACCCCCAGCCGGCTTTCCTGGAGCACTGTCAGGCTTCCCTGCCGCGAACAACACGCCTCCTGTTGTCGGTATGCCTTACGCGCCCCCCGCAGCTGCCCCCCAGGGCTACGGTGCTCCCGCTCCGGCTGCCCCACCAGCAGGTGTGCAGGATTCCGATGCCCTGATAAGACAGGTCTTGGAGCTGCCGCAGGCTCAGATTGACATGCTTCCGGAGGCGGAGAAGCAGCAAATTCTAGCATTGAGAGCCACTTTCGCCGGCCAACAGCGGAGATGATAGAGGCCGGACTGGGCTTCATGATATAGCACTGACGAGCTTGCGCCCGCCAGAAGTCTCAGAAAGTGGCTTGATGTTGGAGACGATGTCGTATGTTGGCAAGGGCCACGGAGACACATCGACTCCGCCTTCCACGGCGGGTGACGGTCAAGTAAAGTCCGCACAAAAGAAGGCAAGACGTCTTTCCCCCCACCCGAATGGCGAGCAGGAGATTCTTTGGCTTGGGCATCAGCCGCAAACTCATGCGAAATATAGTTCGGTGCGGCAAATGCGCCGCCGCGAGCTTTTGAAGTTTCGTAGGCTGGTTAAATTGCAGAGGCACAGGAGCTTCTACAAATGTACGTTAATTCAGTTTGCGCACCTGCGCCTTGCAACACAAGATACCACAGGGCATGAGATCCTCGGCAGCTGCAGTAGGCTGTCGATCAAAATACTTGCAATAATTTCGCATGCCTAGAATTAGTACATATCACACTTCTGTTATTCCGGCATTGATAAGGCTGTCGTTGGGCCCGTGCAAGGGAATTGTGGCATGCAACATTCAAGCGAGCAGCTCAAAGTACTACCCAATACGTGTTCGCATATACTCAACAGGGGACGCAATAACCAGTTTTCGCGTATTGAACCTCGCTTCGCTTATACTCCTGGACAAGACAGAACCGTTTTCCAAAAGACAAAGCCAAAATATCAGCTCTCGCCCTATGAACCAAGCGCCAGCCGTCAAAGTACATGCCCAGCGTTTTCTTCATACACAACCCCGAGAGAGCAAAGACTTGATCTCTGCCTGCGTTATACAATCCCATAAACCCTCTTGGCAATCATGTAACAAGCAAGACCAAAGAACAAGAGGCCGGCCGTGATCCATGCAAACCACGCCAGGTTCCCCTCGTGCTCTTGGCCAGGGACCCAGACGTTCATACCCCACAGTCCAGTGATGATGTTCATCGGCAGGACGATGGTTCCCAAGACGGTCAGCTTGCCCAGGACATCGGCCGTTTGCTCCTGCCGTTCGTTCATGCGGATGCTGATTTGAGCGAGGTAGTTGCCGTGCGACCGGGCCAGGATCCTAGTGAATTATGTCAGTAAACAGTCATGTCATGGGAAAGCATCTGTCCAACGTACTTTTCGTAGTGCCCCAGGTTCGACGTCATGGTAATGATATGATCCTGGATGTCGCCGAGGTACAGGCCAATCTCCGACCGCGGCGCAACTTCCCACCGCTCGTTGCATCGTTTGGCAAAGCCCTTGATTACATCGGCCTTGTTGCCGAGAAGACGGTACAGACTCATGACTCTCTTTCTGCAATCTCCAACCCGTCTGAGCAAGTCGCTGGAATCGACTACGGCTGTGCTGTCGTCATTCTTCGGAACCTTCTCAGCCTTCAAGCGTTTATCGGTCGATGAGTGGAGCTGCAGGATTTGGTCGTCAATCTCATCCACCTCGTCTTCAATGTTCTGGATCAAAGGCTGGAAAACGTCCGTGATGTCGTCGATGATGGCATAGGATATCCAATCCGAGGATAAGATCAGATAGTCTCTCAGCTGGCGAATCCTCCTTCGCACGTTGGCAGGATGAGGCGTCATCGAGAAGTGGAAGCTGAGAACGCCTTCCCGAAAGACGACCACATACATGTCGACGGGTTCCAGATAGTTCTCACTGCTAATGTCCTGATCGAATGTGCGGTAGTTGACGAAGTAATAGTGACGGAAGAGCTCGACCTTCTCGCGTGCTTCCTGCACCATGATATCTTCGGCTGTGAGCGGATGGATACCAAAGGCCTTCGAGATGACTTTCATTTCCGCCTCAGTCGGGCACAGAACGTCGAGCCACCAGACTGGCCTGTCTCCATATCGGACGGGCTTTGGGGTCGACGTCGTCTCGGGGCCTGCTGGCGGCGCGGACTCTTTGCGCACGCCGTTGCTAGGGGAGTTGATACCCATTGGCGTCCCACGGCCAGATGCAGCGGCAGGGTCGCGCGACGGGGAGGTTGTTTCATCGCGACGTGATTCCGCGAGGGAAGGCTGGCGGGTAGAAATCTTTGACTCGCCGTCGCCGGCGCCGGCAGGCTGAGGCTTGGTAAACAACGAGACACTCTCGTCATTGTCGTCGCTCTCGTCGTCGGAGAGTACTGGAGGATCTGGAATGAACAATTCCCGGAAGTCGCTACCTGGCTGGACAAGCTCTGAGATTGTCTGGCTGTGTATGGTGCTCTGAAACTCCTCGTTAAAATATGTGAACCTGTACGGGGCGTCTTCGTCCGTCTGGAACCAGCCCTTTCGCACCGGACGGAGTCTCCCATTGATAAGCTGCGGCTCGGTAATCTTTTTGACGCGTACTTCCTCGCTGCGATCTTCCTTTTCAAACTGTCGCCACTCTTCCAAGATGGACAAGTCTGGCCATTGGGTCCGGCGCTGGCGTGGTCTGTAGTGGCGCAAGTCTGGGTCTCGCGACTGTGCATCTTCCTCGCCTATTTCCGACATTCCGGGACCAGGGAAGCAGACATCGCCGGCCGCCGCAGCAGTCATTCTCCGAAGGTGTTCTCTAGTTGGGCCCTCCGTTTCTGACAAAGCTTCTTCATCGTCGATGGAGCGATGACCACTACCGCTCAACGAGATTTCGTCTCTAATCATGACGTCGGCAAAGGTCATGTCTGGGCGATCCGCAGCCCCAAAAGTCGGAGAACCGGGAACCGATGGGGGATGGTTGACGTCGTAGCCATCCCTACTGGCGAGAACAGCAGTGAGCTTAGTTCTCGATGACCTGCTAGAGGCTCTCCTGCTTCGATTTCGACTGGTCCTGACATCACCGGCGCCGTAGCTGGAGGGGTTTGTCGGTGACCCGCGGTACTTTGCAGACTCGGACAGCAAAGGGGCTGTTTCGTCAAAGGGATTCGGGTCGTCGGCGCCCGGCGTCTGCATCGAGCGAAGCCGACTGGCGCCGGGGGCCGAGAAGGGATTCTTGAATGGGCTCGAGACGGCTACCGACGACCGGCGGACGCGCATAGGTTTCTGCTCTCTTGACGACGCGTTAGGAGCCGAAGGCCCTCGAGATGCTCACCTTCAAGCTTACCTGTGGTCCAGCAGCACCTCACTTTCGAGGCTCGTGCCGCTAAGGTTTGGCATGTTGTAGAAGCCTTCACCGGACTCCTCGCGCATCTCGTCATGGCTGTCTTCGGGCAGGGCCGCAAAGCTCTTTCTTCGGGATCGTTTCTTCTTGCCGCCGCGGTGGCCCTTACGCTTCCTCGGAGGAGGGCGTGGTTTCTGGTCGGTGCCGAGCTGACCTGAAGCTGGAGATGAGGTAGCAGATGCCGCCGGGGCTGGCGACGAAGCGCTCGAGCCCCCCAGCGGCGGCTTGAATGCGGGCTTTAGGGGATTGTAACGGTTGCTCGCCATAGCCGCGAGATGCCTCGAAGATTTTGCGGTCTTAACCAGGCATGAATAAGGCGTAGGTATGCTCCGTCGCGAGGCGCGGGCGATTTCGTTGCAGAGCTGAAGACGAACAATTTCTCCGTCTCCAGCTGCTTTGGGCGTGAAGTACTGCACTGGGGCCCCCTCCCAAGCTAGCAAGGTGCTGAGTCGCTGACATCATTCTCGTCTGCACAGCGTCTCGCAGGCGCCACTTCTTAGCCGTTGCCCGGATAGGCGTGCAGGGGGGGCGTTTACTAGCTCCATTTACAGAACAGACGGCGCCAGCAATTGGGCAGAGGGCAGGAATTAACTATTAGAGTGCGACCAACAGGCATCGTTCGATGCCGGCAAAGCTAAGGTATGGAGTGCTCCAAACGGGACGCAGGGTACTGCATATATGCCTCTGACGACGAGACCACATTTTATCACGGCGCACTGCAACCGTGGTGCAAATGAAAGATATTGTGACGTACGGAGCATACACGGTCCTACCCGAGCGCTTCGCCCTCCCGTCGTTGCACTGATTGTGGGCGGATGCCCTCAAAACGGTCCCGTTGCACTTACGCAGCGCAAATGGCTAGCAGAAAAAGTTGGCATTCTTTTTTTAAGGTACAAGCGCCTCCCATAAACTCCGAGCTTGTTTATGCATTACGAATCGACACATTTCCACTTGAGCGGTCACAGCCTCAAGCGACAGTCGCTCCTCCAAAGTCCCAGAGTCTGACCAGCAGACTGTCCGGTGTTTCTGCTGGCACCTCTTGCGGAAGAAAAACCTTCTTCGGGATATGAAACTCGACCACGGGCGCCTTCTTAACTTCCTTGGCGACCTCTGCCTCCAAAAGCTTATAGAACAGTCAGCATCGTCGATGGCATAAAAATTCAGCAACAGACACTTACGCTGGCATAAGAGTGATCCAAGAAATCTTCCATGTTGTACGATTGCTTGGTGTACTGCTCAGACACAATCTTCGCAATGGTGGCAACGTTGGGGTGGTAGTGTGACTGCATCTGAATGAGCTCCCAGAGACAGCTGTCAATCGCTTTGGTTGCCATCGGGTCTGCTTCTTGAGGCAAAAATGCATCTTCAAAACCGTGATCTTGAATGTGCTTTTTCATCTCAGCATCTTGGACCACTCGGTGGACCATGAAGGTGCAGGTAGGGTGGCGCTTGAGCATATTGTAGATCCAAGGAACCACAAACGCGACTGCGCTAGGGGGGGCGTTGAGTGCGAGCCGCGACAGGCGCTTGAGAAAACTGGCAACAAGGGCCGCGGGCAGGTGGGTTGAGGCTAGGAATGTGTCCAGTAGTCGAAAGAAGCGCGATCGGTGTTTGGAGTGAAGTATGTCGCGATCCAAGAGCGAGTAGAGCTTCGGGTAGAACGACGGGTAATCCAAATTGCGCTCCTGGATCAGGTAGAAGACTCCAGACAATGCCAAAAGAGACATTGACCCACCCGTGTTGTAGCAGCTGGTGAGAAAGTCGGCAAGTAGCTCGGGCTTGGTGAACCAGGGTGCAACAACGGTCGACACGATGTCCAAGATACGCTTTCGCTGCTCCTTTGCGTCCACAATGTTCATCAGGGCCAACCAGGCGGCTTGACCCTGCTTCTTGTGCTGGACCACCGATCGCAGAGGATGGGATTTCTTCTGGGGTGCCTTGATGTAGAAGTCCTCGAGCTCGTCGGCTGATTCAGGTACTCCGTCCATGGCGAAGATGAGCGAGAAGACTCGATCAAAGAGCACACTGGAGGAGTCTTGCTCCGCTAAGATTGACTCCATGGCAGGCCTAAGCAACGTCAGTGGGAGTTCTCGGGCAGACAATGGAGGGCGCTAGCGCACCTGACAGATTTGAAGGTGAAGAATCGTATGTCGTCATATTGCTCGGCATATTCCTCAATGTATGCACGCCGAACATCCTCATTGTCGGACATAAAGATGGCCCTGACAATGTCCTCAATGAAGGCCGTGGGGAACGAGTATTCCTCTCTGTCGGATATGTATTCGCCCTCAGCTTTGAGAATCCTCATGCAGAGGGTGAGTGCCGTCACAGCCAGGTCCTGGTCTGCCAATAAGCTAAGCAGCTGTTTCTTGTACAGGGACAGCTGATCTCTCAGCCATCCAACGACGACGCCATCCTTTTCTGACAAGGACTTCTTGAAGACCAGCGACCCTTGGGCCAATAACCGGACGAATATGCGGCAAAGGGCCACAGTGGCCAGCATAGACTCGTCGTCTCCATTCTTGGAGGTGCTGAGGAGGACAACGATGTCGTTGTAATTTTTCCTGGACTCCAGGATCCCCTGCTCCATTAGGAGGATCTTCGTGTTAGGGTCATCCTGGCCTTCTCCTTCAGATGCTCGCCGTCGTTTTGTCGGCTTCTCTCCCGCAGAAGCACGCTTGCGTTTGGAGCCCTCGCCTGCCACGGCGGTAGGCATGATGAGAGCTGGATGTGATGAATGGTGCCGCAGACTGAAGAAGTTCAATGGTGCTCAAGCAAACGAGACAAAGACGTAAGGTAGAGCAGTTCCACCGAGTAAAATAAATGACCGAAATTGCTGAGCTGCAAAGGCTGACCTCAAGGACTTGTTCATCGAAATCTTGAAAAGCAATCCGTAAAACTTCATGAACGTAAATTTCCAGCCAATCAGTCGCAAGCTGGCGCCAAGACCGGGCTGCGGAAGAAATCCGGCTAGTCGCGAGCAACGGAGTTCCGGTGTCACGTGACTGATGCTTGTTGCCGAACTAGCGCGATAAAACCTCACCCTCATTCCCAGCTCTTTGAGCAACGTCAAGCCCCCGATACCCATCACGAATCATCTCACAATGGCCTCTCGCTTGGCGCGAAGCGCTGTCGGTACGTCGATACACCGCAGGAAATCCGAGCATTCTTAGATT
Organism: Tolypocladium endophyticum; assembly: GCA_024339985.1. Lineage (NCBI taxonomy): Eukaryota > Fungi > Ascomycota > Sordariomycetes > Hypocreales > Ophiocordycipitaceae > Tolypocladium > Tolypocladium endophyticum. The sequence continues at coordinate 120,912 of JALHBW010000021.1, read as the reverse complement.
GGCGCCATTGACGCGGTACTGACCCCTCAACAGGCGCTCCCCTTCTCCGACCTACCCTCGCTCGCCGAGCCCTGCCTGCGCTGTCTGCTGCCGCCGTCCGAAACGCCAGCAACGTGCCCGCCGAGGAGCCCAAGAAGAAGGCCCAGAGCATCATCGACTCGCTTCCCGGGAGCAGCCTGCTTTCCAAGACGGCCATCCTCAGCAGCGCCGCCGGCCTGAGCGTCTACGCCATCAGCAATGAGTACTACGTCATGAACGAGGAGACCGTTGTCGCCATCTGCCTGCTGGCCGTCTGGGGTGGCATTATCAAGTACGGTGGCCCTGCGTACAAAGAGTGGGCCGAGGCCCAGAACGAGAAGATCAAGAACATCTTGAACAGCGCCCGCGCCGACCACACCGAGGCTGTCAAGACCCGCATTGAGGATGTCAAGCAGATGGGCGGCGTTGTCGACATCACCAAGGGCCTCTTCGAGGTGTCCAAGGTAAGGAACGAGAAGCCTGCATGGGCCTCTGGACGTGTGCTGACGGAATCACGTGTAGGAAACCGCCAAGCTGGAGGCTCAGGCTTTCGAGCTCGAGCAGCAGACCGCCCTGGCCGCCGAGGCCAAGGCCGTCCTCGACTCCTGGGTGCGCTACGAGGGTCAGGTCAAGCAGCGACAGCAGAAGGAGCTGGCCGCTTCCGTCATTGCCAAGGTGCAGAAGGAGCTCGAGAACCCCAAGGTCCTGCAGCAGATCCTGCAGCAGAGCGTGGCTGATGTTGAGAGTACGCAACAGCCCATCTCTTCTTGACCGTTCCGATGCTAACAGATGCCTACAGAGATTGTCTCTTCCAAGGCCCAATAGATGGCATACACCGAGAGTCTAGATTAAAGGCCACTACATTCTCCTTTGTTTGAACCCTCTGTGCATATATCAACACCTGTGCATTAGCCGATCAATCAAGACACTAGTCTGCCATCTACCTATGTAATCCTATCTACTACTAGTGATAAATGCTATGGCGTGCTTGCCGACAGGTCTACCTTCGATCCTATGAAGTTCAGGCAACATCCCATGCAGCCAGGGTCAGTCTAATGGCAGCCAGTGGAAGTGCGACTGCAAGAGCAAAGAACAAGCATGAATAGTCCAAGCCAGCTATTCTCTCAAGCTTTCACGACCAGACAGATGGGCGCGTCCATTTGTCTCGACCATTAAAATCAGGCGGTAGTAAGAACCAGAACATTCGGTATTTGTACAACAATCATATACGTATGAGAATAGAATGGTGACGGAACATCCATGAACCAGAAACCCTTCTGATAGCCTACGAGCCTGACCCCCTTTCTAGTAAAATGGCCGCGCCTCTTCCCATTTTTTTGTCTCGGTCATCTCTCTCGCCTCCGGCGACTCCGACTTCGCCTCGGGAGCCCATGAAACTCTTCCGCTGCGCCGTCTCCGGGCACCTTCGCCCTTGACAGCACCGATCCATTCCCATGCACGGCCAACCTCGCCACTCCGGCCCTCCCTTTGGCCAGTTCTTACATTGCTGTTCAACTCCACCACGGCGCGCACACGTTGCCAGATTCTCTCTCGCTCTGACAGGGAATGAATAGATCGCAGCAGGTCATCTCTGAGATTAGGCAGAAACAGCCATGGATCATCCAAATCTTCCTCCCCTAGCTCCTTTTGATTTGCGAGTCGGCCAAGAACAGACTCCACCAATGCTGGGATTTGCGCTGAAGTGGCCAGATGTCGGCGATATCTAGCGCGCAGGTAAAGTATGGCGAGCACTACTGAGATTAAAAGTCCAATTGGGAGTCGATATCTTGCCAATCCGAGCCGGAGCGATCGCTTGACCGCGCAGCGGAGCGGAAGGCGAGCGAGAGAGGTGGACGATAAGGATCGCCCTGGAAGATGGGGGGAATCGGGCGTTCTGTGGGTTGTGTGACGGATCTGATTAGTTGCCGTGTCAGAATGTATGGGTTTGTGGCAAAAAAAGGCTACCCGTGGCGGCGTTTTGTCTGCATAAGGGAAGGGGTTCAACTCACTCAGTCGTTTCCACCTCGACCTCGACTTCTTCTCGAGCAGTCACCTCGCCGATTGCAGCAGCCCAAAGCTCATCGAATTCTTTGCTGTTGAGCCTCTTATTGCGCTTTTTACTGACGGTCTCTTTCAACTCCTCTTCGGCAATGGCTGGGGAATCCTGCTGTTGCCCAGCTTCGTCCACCAAGTCGCCGCACTCGAACTTGGCGCGGCGTTCTCTCAATTCCTCAACAGCCTTGTCGGCAACAGCCTGGACACGCCGCGCCTTTTCGCCATCAGGCTCACAAGTCGGTGGAAGCGGGATCAGGCCTCCGAGAGACAGAGGGTGAGGCTTCAGGACGAAGTCCTGATGGCACCGGGCCGTGAAGTCCTTGTAGCAGAAGGCATGCTGAGGACACTGTTCGCATTGAGGCTCGACAAACGGAACCAATACGTCGGGGACGGGGACTTCAGGTGGCAGCAGCTCCTTCGCCGGCCGCCCCAGCCCACAATAGCCGACTGCAATCTTCTCTTGTCGATACCAAGCCCCATAGGCAGAGAGCAAGGCAAGGAACAAGACGAGCAGCGGCGTTTTCAAGCTCGTCTGGCGGCTTGCCTTGGAGGGGCTCTGTCGTGCAATAATGGGTAGTTCCCCTTTGCTAGCGGCCTCTTCGAGTTCCAATTGTTCGTTTGGCGTGAATTCTTCCCCTGGTTCCAGCAGAGCCTCTGGTGTCTTGGATCGTAGCCTCGGTGCGGGAACTTCGAATGACCTCCTGGTCTTTGTCCGTTCAACAGTGCCATCCGTCCGCCGCCTGGAAGATTTTACGCTATTGAAGGGATCCTCGCCTCCCGTACGTCGTCGTTGCGTTGGAGTCTTCACCGCAGGCGGAGAGCTGCCGCTCTGGAATGGATTGTCGTCGGTGAAGACGTTGTCGTCTTCTTGTGGAGAGTCAAGCTCCTGGAGCAGCTCTTCCTCCACGTCCGATTCTGGCTTTATCTGCGGCGTGATGGTTCGTCGGCTTCGTCGAGCGGATCGCGATACTTCAGAGACTGTGTCGTCATCATCAACGTGTGACAATTGCCGGCTTGTGGATCGCGACATGCGCTTTCGCGGGCTTCTGAGATGCGACGACTCCGCCTCGTCCTCCTCAACTTTGACCCTTGCGGAGCTTTTTCTCGGAGATCCCGATCGTCTCGGTACGGATCGTGGAGGAGGTAAGTCGTGGTCATCCCAAGTATTCGTGTCGTCAGCGCTTCCGGCGTTGACAATCCCATAACTTGATCGCTTGGCTCTGGCCCTTTGAGCGCGAAGCTTCGGCGCTTGTGACAGCACATGGTCGGTAACGAGCTGGACGAGCTGAGGCTTCTTCGCGGTAGATGCGTAGTCCACGTTGTGCGTGACGAGGATGGAGCGCAGGCGCGGCACCGTAACGCTGCGGGGGTCGAAGCCCTCTTGGAGGTAGTCGTCGGCGTCAGCCATGCTGTTTGCCCTGCTCGGTACAGCAGAGACGTGTAAGCAATAGCTCACGCAGGAGCGATTACTCTCTGGTCAGGTATGCAGAGAACAGCGCAGCTGGTCGCTGAAAGAATGACCGCGATGCTGGCACAAGGTCAGTGAGACAAGGCCAACCAAGCAGCCGAGGCAGGGGCCGCAGATGGGGTCGCAGATTAGCGAACCTGAAGTGAAGCGGAGGTGCGGCGCGGGTCGCAGAGAGAGAGGCCACGCCCGTCTCTGGAATGCTACGGGACCGGGCTGCGGCAAGTGATGGTCTGCAGGGATGATGGCTGCGAAAAAAAAATTGTCGCTTGCTTGTGGTCGACGTTTGTTGTTGATAGAGTCAAGGTCCACTGACGCAAGGGTAGTGCGGTTGTCTGTGGCAACATGGACAAGAGTGGCTCCATGTCGCAGCCTAGCATCCGTCGAGGACGCTCAGGCCACTGCATGCACCGCCACGCCCGTGAGCCACTCTCACTCGCCACACCTGCAGCTGCCGCTATTCCCCACAAACAAGCTCGTTTAACAATCGTGCCATGGGAGCATGTGAGCCGGTGCTCGTCGTCGACATCTCTCTCTAGCGACCAGCGCTGCGATCTTGGAGCCAGCCACAATGCCAGCAGTTCGCAGCCTGCTGGCGAGCCCTCGGTTCGTCTGCCGAAGCTGCTCCCGCTCAATCCGCATCCAGCCCCGGAGGTCTTACTCCTCAAAGAGCGAGGATATCTACGATGTAGTTTGTGTCGGAGGTGGCCCGGCCGGGCTCAGTCTTCTCGCGGCTCTACGTGAGTGCTCGAAACATCGGGCTGTTGTTACCATTCTAACCGAAAGAAAACAGGGTCTAGTCCCGTTGCCTCGCGGCTCCGCGTTGCCCTCGTTGAAGCTCAGGACCTGTCCAAGATTGCCTCGTTCTCTCTACCATCCACCCAATTCTCGAATCGCTGCAGCTCCCTGACGCCGAATTCGGCCCAATTCCTCAACACCATTGGGGCGTGGACGCACATGAAGCGTGAGCGCGTGCAAGAGTACCAGGAAATGCAGGTCTGGGATGGCATTACCGATGCGCGCATCGAGTTCGACTGGCCGCCTAGCTCCGGCCCCGGCAGGACGATTGCGTATATGGCAGAAAACTTGAACCTCACATCCGGTCTGCTGAAGAGACTGAACGAGTTGGGGGGCGTCGACGTATTTGACAGCTCGAAGGTGGACAGGATCGAGCTTGGAGAGGAGACCGAAGACCTGGACCTCAGGGAATGGCCCATCGTCCACCTATCGGATGGCAAGTCCCTGGCCGCCCGGCTGCTGGTCGGGGCCGACGGCGCAAACAGCCCCGTCAGGTCCTTTGCGGGCATCGAAAGCCGTGGGTGGGACTACGGGAGGCACGGCGTCGTCGCGACGCTAGAGCTGGAAGGCTCCGGCTGGGGAGGGGAGTACAACAAGATCGCATACCAGCGCTTCCTACCGACTGGCCCTGTCGCAATGCTTCCGATGCCTGGGAACTACGCAACGCTGGTCTGGTCGACGACACCCGAGAACGCAGCTGTTTTGAAAAGACTTTCCCCCAAGGACTTCATCGCAATGGTCAACGCCGCATTCCGAGTGAGCGTCGTCGACCTTGCCTATATGCATACCCAGCCTGCAGGCCAGGAGGAGGAACTTGCATGGAGAATGCAGCACACATCGGTCGACCCCGAGGCCATCCCGCAGGCCGTCGTGGGCGTCCAAGAAGGCTCGGTTGCCTCGTTTCCGCTCAAGCTTCGCCACGCTGATACTTACATCGGCGAGCGCGTCGCTCTCATTGGCGATGCGGCCCATTCTATTCACCCTCTTGCCGGCCAAGGCCTGAATCAGGGCCAGGGCGACGTCCAGAGTCTGGTCAAGGCAATTGAATACTCCGTCACCCATGGGCAGGACCTTGGAACACAGCTGTCCCTCGAGAGTTACAACAGCGAGCGGTACGCCGCCAACCATGTGCTCTTGGGAGTGTGTGACAAACTTCACAAGATCTACTCTGTGGATAGCGGCCCGCTGGTGCCCCTGAGATCTGTGGGGTTGAGGGCTGTCAATGCGCTCTCGCCGCTGAAGAAGTTCTTCATGGACCAGGCTTCGGGGACGGGCGCCAAGGTTGTATAAAAGGCTATGTAGGGGCGTGTATTCTGTTTGAACACTGTAGATTATCAATAAGAAGCTAGACAAGCCTTTTCACCTGCGGATGCATTCACGAGACGAGTGACCGAGGGCAGTAACAAAGACAACTTCTGTGGAGTATTTACATCTTCTCCTGTCAGCTATGACTACAGACAAAGGGAAATTTCAATTCGACATTCCTCGACACCCCCAAGTTCTACCGATCAACCTCACCTAGATTCAACGTTAGCAACAGGCATAGTAAGTCTGGGTCAGGAAATTGCTTACCAAACACCAAGTCCATCGTGCCAATGACGGCGACAGCGTCAGCCAACATGTGGCCCTTTGAAACATGATCGAAGCCACCCAAGTGGGCAAAGCCAGGAGCTCGGATGTGGCATCTGTAGGGTCGCTCGCTACCGTCGCTGACAACGTACACGCCCATCTCTCCCTTGGGCGCCTCAATGACGGAGTAAGTCTCACCAGGAGGTACCGCGTAGCCCTTGGTGTATAGCAGGAAGTGGTGGATCAGAGCCTCCATGTTTTCCTTCATGGCAGTTCGGGGGGGAGGGGAGATCTTGTAGTCCTCGACTCTGACAGGGCCGGCGGGCATCTGGTTCAGACACTGGTGGATGATGCGCAGCGACTGTCGGAACTCCTCCATGCGGCACAAGTATCGGTCGTAGCAGTCGCCATTGGTGCCGACGGGGACGTCAAATTCGACCTTGTCATAGGCGTCGTAGGGCTGGCTCTTGCGAATGTCCCACGGCACACCAGAACCGCGCAGCATGACGCCAGTGAAGGAGAGATTGAGAGCCTCGGCGGCGGAGATGACACCGACACCTCTCAGTCGCTCGATCCAGACACGGTTGTCCGTAAGCATCTCTTCCGTCTCGTCGATGCGGTCACCGAACTGCGTTGCCCACTGGTAGATGTCATCGAGAAGACCGACGGGGATATCCTGGTGGACGCCGCCGGGGCGCACATAAGCAGCGTGAAGACGAGCGCCGGAGACACGCTCATAGAACTCCTGCAAATCGACGTCAGCAAACGAAAATCTGCACATACGAAGCATTGAACGCACCATGAGCTTCTCTCGCTCCTCGAAACCCCACAGGAAGGGAGTCAGAGCACCAACGTCCATGGCGTGCGAGAGCACGGACATGAGATGGTTCAAGACTCGGGTAATCTCGCCAAACAAGGTTCGGATGTACTTGGCGCGGTCGGGAATCTCAATGTTGAGCAGCTTCTCGACGGCGAGGGAGAAACATTGTTCGTTGGTCATCATGGAAACGTAGTCGAGGCGGTCAAAATAGGGCAGGGCCTGGAGGTAGGTCTTGTACTCGATCAACTTCTCGGTGCCACGGTGCAGCAGCCCGACGTGGGGGTCGGCGCGGATGATTTCCTCGCCGTTGAGCTCGAGAATCAAACGCAGCACGCCGTGGGCAGCGGGATGCTGAGGGCCGAAGTTGACGGTGTAGTGGCGGACCTTGCGATCCTCGACCGAGTTCTCGCGCGACTTTTTGGTGGCGCCAGGCAGATCGCGCGTCATGCCGTACGGGTCGCTGGGATGGGCAAAGTCGTCATCGACGGGGATGAGACGCGTGCCCACGGGCTCGGGAGCGGCGTACTTCCGAAGGCATGTCGTCGAGAAGGGCCGGGCGGCGAGATGGGTCGTCGCGGGTCGCAGACACATGCGCTTGGCCCCTCGGCCAGCGAGTCTGTGGAGGGTGGCCATGGCGGACGGCGGACGGCAAGGGGAGCGGAGAGGAGAGGAGAAGACGGAGATCCCCCGGGAGAGCCTCTTGCTCGGAGTCAATGGCTGGCGGACGGAGAGATTTCGCCTTGATTGCAGCCGTGTGCTGTCCCGAAAGCTAAACGGGGAAGCTTTGGTGGTGGTGCCGGTGGGTTCGCACAGGTTCGGGACATTATTTTTGCGCCGGGGTGCGACCAATGAGGGCTGGAGGATTACTCGGCCGCTCTCACACATCGATGCACGCCTCTGCGCATCCAGCAGCCAGCATCCAGCCTGGTGATTCATCAATGGCTGGGACCAGCCGATCTCAAACGCTTTTTGATTTGGCCTTGGTTTCCTTGGTATCCATGGTACATGTCCCTAACCCAGTCCTTTCATTATGATACGCTGGCCGCATCTGCCACGCTGCCTCCACTCTCCGACCAACGAGGGGATTGCTTCATAGATACAATCATACCTGCCAATTCTGACACATCCGGAAATGTTTGCTTTGAAACTTCGAAAAGACGACGAGCTCCCCATTGCCAGTGCTTTTGAGTGGAGAAATGCCTGTTTAAGGCTCAGCATCAGACGGGATGTTGTTGAAAAGTTGCCGGCCGACGACAGCCTCGAAACAACCGTTGAAACACCAAACAGAGACTCATCTTTGTCTTGCAGACATACGGGAAATCAGGAAAATTTTATGCATGACGATTGAGATAGGCCTCGAACAGCTTGTACATTCTACACTCACTGCTCCAAGCATCATAGTTTTATATAGGGCTGACTGTTCAACTCGTCTCTTGCGGATTTTCGACCTCCACTATGGATGATATCACAAGTGATGGCTCCATGAAATGGATAAAGCTGATGATACGACAATCAAATCGATATCCTGTCAGACAAATCGCCGTTCACGCCAACACTTACAAAGCAACAATGTGAATGCAATCCAAGTTGTCGACGCCAGATGTTATCCGTAAGTCCCGCAACCGCTTTTTGAGAGTCATGTCAAGCATCCAGTGTCATTCTGCTCATCTGATCGCCAAGGCTATGGAGATTGCGACGGGGGACGAGGGCTCTTTCTTTCATAAACAGAGTAGCCAAACATGTCACTGAGAGACATGGCGAAAATCAGGTTCGTCAGCATATCCAGGAATAAAGGTAATGCGTTCGTTTCAGGCAGCGCCCGGCTATGTGCAGTCTTCGAGCTGCATTCAGGTTTCGAAACCGAATCAAGTAGATAGCTAGAGAAGCGTCGTTTTCAGAGAAACGTTTGTCCGCAGCATGCCTTGATTCTGCAACGTTATTCAAGTAAGGTATCAGACCCCAGGCAGCCAAAACTCTAACCCAACGCCGCCCGGAGAGGAAATAAAAGGCACAGAAAGATCATCAAATCGCGTTCGTCACAACGAACGTCATGTGTTGTTTATGGTGCGGGCTCTGCCACTCCACCCACCAGGTTCACACACAGCACCGCCGCGACCGCTGCCAGACTGCCCAGGACCAGCATTTGGGTGCCCTCCAGCAGGCACCGCCGCCAGCTTCTGTCTTCGCCTCGCAGCAGCCAGCTCTTACCCGAGCCAAAGGCCATGAGTGCGAATAGGCACAGGCAGATGCTCCAGCGGAGCGCCAGCCCGACCGTTGCGGCGAATAGGTACGGGAAGAGCGGGATGATTCCCCCGACGACATATCCCAGCGAGATGGAGAGGCCCGAGGCGACGGGCCAGATAGGCAGCTGCTGCGACGAGGAAGCTGCCGCCGCCGCCGTCTCTGCGGCGATTTCTTGTTGCTGCTGGAGCTGCAGGGCGGCGCGGGCGAGGCCGTCGGGACTACGACGTAGCGTCGTGATAATGTCTGACAGCGTCGAGGCGGGCAGCTCCAGTGGCTCGAGATGGCGCCGCACGAGGTCCTCCCGGCCAGCCTCACGGTCTCTGTCCTTCTCGTCGAGGCTGCCGCGGATGCTGCTGTCGCTGGTGCTGCTGCTACTGCCTCCGGTCCGGAGCATCCCCATCAGCTCCTCCTCGGACCCGCCGTCGCTGCTGCTGTGGTGGCTCGACGGCGCGGGCAGCTCGTCCAGGGCCGACAAGTAGCCGCCAATGCCCATGCTGATACTGCCCGCGCAGAGCTCCGCGAGTCCGGCGTAGATGACGGTGTCGGCACGCCCCAGCGAGCTGAGGCCCGCGGTGAGGGCAAAGGGCACGGTAAGGCCATCCGAGAAGCCTAGCGTGAAGTCGGACAGGAAGCGGGTGAGCCATGGGCTCCGTGACTTGGCCATATTGCGGACGCCCGGGGTTCGGCGGACCAGAGGATTTTGAGGTTTGGCAAAGAGTTGCTGTTGGCTTTGAGGGCGTTTACGTACAGTCGTCGAATGATGATGACATCGACGAGCACATCAACTTGCCGGCAGCCAGAGACGCGTCAAGCTCAAAAGTTGGACGAGGGCGAACAGCAGCAGAGTTTATGTCGTGCCATGCAATCGTCAGCCAGCGGAGTGGTATTGCTGGCCTTGGTCCCTCGACACTGGCAGCTGCTGGCTATCGTACATGCTTCTGCTTCTGCGTGCACGGGGTGCCGTAGTGCAGTCGTAGGTTTGCACCAAGCAGTCAGTGTCTGTGGACTTGCACCCAACCAGGGAGTAAGGTTTGCGGTGTGGGCAGCTTTGGGGCAGCTGGCCGCGAGTTGACTGGTCGAAGGTCATCTGCTCGGGACAGGCGATGCACTGGGGATCGGCACTCGCTGCGCACCAGCCACATGCTCCCGCAGATGCTACTCCGTACGGAGTACAGTAGACGCATCTACTCGTACCTGCTCGTACGCGAGTGAGTCGTGAGATTAAGGGCACGTTGAAGAGGGCGTCACGAGAGGGGCTGCGCTGCATCGGTGCGCCGAGCTGCCTGATTCTGTCTAGGCAATCCCCATCACCTTCGAAGTCTGGCCGTCGTCCGTCTACCTCGTCTCCCTCTTCCTCGCCTTTCTCGCGCGCTCCGTCTCCTCTCCCCTCCCCCCTGTTCTCTTGCGCGCTCCGTCTCCCCCCTGTTCTCTCGCGCCTCGTCTTGTTAGCACTGGGAATCGAGCCCGCGGCGAATCCTTTGCGCCTCCACTCATCTCCATCGGCGCTTCCCGCCTTTGCGACGCTCTGCCACCTCGCTTAGACAGGATGAGGCCATATGCATTTCGTCCAAGCTCGACCCCGGCTTCCGCCTATCCACTGACAGAGCCGCAATCCACCAGGTGGTCGACCTCGTTGGCGGCTGCGGCCGGTCGCGGGAGCGTCGTCGCCCACGTGCTGTGCTGCTTGGGAATGGCAAGCACCTGATTCGGCCGCCGGGAACAGCGCCAGTTCTGGTGTTTCCCAGCCTGGCTCGGTGTCTGCTCTGGGGAAGACGGGATGGGGTATCGGGTGGAGGATCCCTGTGGGTGCCACCCACCGTGCAGGGGACAGGCGGGGATCGTACTCGTAGGAGGATTCGACAGGGGAAGGTGATGGGGCATGGGGGCCAGATCCATCCCTAGCACAAGGCCCCGCCGCGAATCGTGCGGTCCCAAGATTCCAGGTTCACACACTACGTGTACAGATGCCAGCCGACGACCGCCAAGCTGGCAACCACTCGGTCCGCTGCATGGGTTCACCCGCCCGGAACCGCGCGATGGACCCGACTTGGCTGGCTGATCATGTCAGACGGAACGTCGGCCTGGAGATCCAAGGCCGGCGGTCCCCGACCCTTTCTGTGCCTCCTCAGAGCGACGACGAGGCACATGTCACGACTCAAGTGACAACCCTGTAAGTTTGTCAACGACGATGCCATCGGTTGCCGTGTTGTTGTGTACTCCGCTCTCGTAATTACTCTGACTGCTCCAAAATCATTTCCCATCTAGACTAAAGGCTGGCTAGCTTGCCTAAATCGCTGTCGGCAGATCTAGATGCCTCATGCTTCCACTAGGCGAAAATGGCGGCGTTTCACAATGGGCCCCCTTCTCCTGCTCCTCTCTTTCGTATATGCTACAGCTGTCTGTCCTTGATTACCCCAATCCCGGCTTCAGCTCAGTGCACCGGTTTGTATCCCGAGGGCGGGCTCAGGCCGTCGGGCACCTCGACGGTGTCCTCGTAGTAGGTTGGGGCGTCGCTGTTGGCCCAGGTGTCCTTGATGGACTGCAGGATCTTCCGCCCTGAGGCGCTCTTGTCGAGCTTCAGGTTGGGCGCGGGCATGCGAGAGTTGCCGCCCTGGGAGTTGAAGAAGCCCGCGTAGGACACGTTCCAGAATCTGCTCTGCAGCAGCTGGTCGGACGAGAACTTGCGCAACTTGTCGCCTGTCTTCTCCGCGACCCAGGAGTACACATTGGCGCCTACGTCCCAGCGGCCCAATGTAGGCAGATCCCAGTTGGCCGAGACGGTAGCGATCTCCGAGTAGTGGTTGTAGAAGTTGCTGTCCGAGGTGCCGATGAGGTCCTTGGGGATGGCGTCGCCCAGGAGGATGCCCAAGATGTTGTTGCGCGTCGCGTAAGTCTCATTCTCGTCCCACGTCACGAGCACCAGCGTCTTCTGCATAAAGTTCTTGTCCGAGAGCAGCGGCTCCAGAAACTTGCGGCACCACTTGCCGGCCGTGGTGACGGACGTGTCGTGGCCATCCGACGTCATGTTGGGCGTGATGAACATCCACTGCGGCAGCTTGTTCTCCTTGAGATCCTTGTGGAACATGGAGCGCGACGTGTCAATCATGGACAGATTCTTGACCTGCGATAGACGCTTCTGGGAGTTGGCGACGCTGTCGTGCATGATGGCCGGGTTGTGCTTGCGCACGTAGTCGTTGGCCCCGTTCTGCTGGTTCTTGTAGGCCATGCCCTCGAAGCCGGAGTAGGGCATGTCCTCCTGGTAGTGGGCCCAGGAGATATCCTTGCTCTCAAGCAGGTCGACTACCGTCGACACGTTGGACGGCGAGCGATCAAAATTGTCGTTCTCCATGCCGAAGTAGTCGCCCGCGATAGCGGCCATGTAGTTGGGCTGAGACGGGTGGGTGACAGCGAAGTAGTTGGTCAGCGTGATGCCCTTGGTTGTGAACCATTTGAAGTTGGCTGCGCCTATGTTAGTCTTGTCTCGAACCTTGATGCCGACACGTTCTGGTTCGGAACTCACGGTCGCCGAATGCCTTGGCATAGTTCTGGTTCTCAAAGTAGATGATGGCCAGGCGGTCAAAGGCCTTTCCCTTGACGTTGCTCGTCGGGCTGCTCGTCTTGGCCGTGGCGGCAGCCTTGGCAACGTCGGCGGCACCCGTGGCCGTGTATTGCGTTTCCCACGACTTGCTAGGTCCGGGGCAGCTGTTGGCGACGGCAAGACCGGCGACGGCCAGCAGGCTGGCGGTTTGGAACAGCATCTTGGGCCGATGTGCGTCCTCCTGCTGCCAGGCAAATCGCCACTCAGATATTTGGATGACGGAGAGAAGAAACTGCCACGCGGTTCCAGGAGGGGTGGTGGAAGCGGGAGCTAAGACGTTGATATGCTCGGCGCCAGGTCCCCGTACCGCATTCCTGGCTGCGCTAGTTTGTCCGTACAATGCAAGTCAGGCCACGGCCCTACGATGATGGGTGGGTTAGATTTGATTCTCGTCGGCCGCCATTCGTCCGTGTCCTCGACGGCTGCTTGGTAACCCTTGTCATTTACGGCCTGTCGTGTCTTCTCAGCCACCATCTGCCTCGCGTGTGGCTTCAGCCCGCTGCTCGGTCAATGCTCACGGGCTTTGCATCGGAGGCTCAAGGAAGAAGAAGCCGATAAGCCGGCCAGGCCCAGCTTCTCGAATAAGCTAGACCTGAGTGGCTGCGTGGCGGAGTCGACCCCAGGCGGATCTGCACTGCAAGGTCCCACCGTCCCACCGTCCCAGTCAGTACCTTTGAGTTTGACGGCCCACGACTGCAAGTCGCGTAATGCGCCGAGGCTGCAGCACGTGGGCCTACCAATACTGGACTGCCTAATAATTGCCATGCTGGTCCCGAGCCAAACGCAACGAGGCAGGTTCACAAGCGGGCGAAAAGCCATTTTGCATTGGACTTTTTGGCGAGCCAGGGGCCGGAGTCTGGGGTGGCAGAATGCTTCGCGAGCCGATCCATCCGTCCACGACAGCCGTCTGCCTGTCGCCCTGAGCACGTTCTGCCCGCAGTCCTTGCATTTCGCCCAAGCTTTTGCGGGGCCTGACGGGCCACCTCCGTTGTGGATAGACGGACGTCTGGCCGCACCATCACGCGCGCGACTGCCGATTGAAGTAACCCTCTCCGGGTCTCGCGCTGTAAATTATTCCCTTCCTTGATTGTCTCCAGGCTGTCTGATACGGGGCCTGAGTATCCGTACTCGTAAGGACCTCGTGTGTATGCGCCTCAGCGAGCACGAGTAAGGTGGTCAGCCATGTCGGGCCACAGAATCGCGTGAGCAGCGATAAAACCACACAGCCACAGGCTAGCAGCGACGAGTGTCGACGTCGGCCGCAGCCGCCGAGCCTCACCGCGCACTGCGCCGGCTCTGTCGCCGTCGTCATCAACTTTCGCGTCTCGGCTGTTTCGTGCGCTGAGCACCTTTCTCGAGCATCGCCGAGCGCCATGGGTGCGGCAGAGGCGAGCCGGTTCGTCGATGATGGACGACGACGAGAAGAAGACGAACAGCATCCCTTTCTCGAAGCTGGTCGAGAGTCACGAGGCCTGATTACAGGCTCAGCAGGCTCCCTTGCGAGTTCCGCGTCGTGGGCACGGGCAGGTCCCAAGCACCGCTCACAGCGTCGCGGCCATCGTACGCTGACTCTCTTCGTTCTCTTCTTCGCCGTCACCATCTTCGCCCTCGCCGGCGTCATTCTCAGCTTTCCGCCCACGACGGATATCCCTGCGGCGGACAATGACAGTCACCCCGACCATGGCCTCGACCATGGCCAGCCGCATCAAGGCAGCCATGGCGGTGATGAAGACACGAGCCATCCCGGCGACGACAAGTCAGCCACAGTCGTGCTCCACCACGAAGACGTCCCCAGTGTGGCCCAACTGAGAGACACATCCGAGTATGTCCTCGACCCAAGCTGGGACGTGAACGCTCCTCCAACTACGCACGAGTACCACTGGACTATACTCGATGCCGACCTCAATCCGGATGGCATCTACCGCCCCATGATGCTCATCAACAACCAGTTCCCCGGCCCTCTCGTTGAGTGCAACGATGGCGACACCCTCATCGTTCATATCGAGAACAAGGCCGCCAACGCCACCTCGATTCACTTCCACGGACTCTTCCAGAACGGCACTAATTTCATGGACGGGACTGTCGGCGTCACTCAATGCCCCATTGCTCCCAACTCCAACTTCACATACCACTTTGATGTTCGTGGGCAATCGGGGACGTATTGGTACCACTCGCACCATGGCGCTCAGGCGTCCGATGGCCTGCTTGGCCCCGTCGTGATTCATTCGAAGGACGAGCGCACCCTGCAGGAGATGGGATACGCCACTGATAGGATCGTCATGGTGCAGGACCACTACCACAACACTACAGCAGAGCTTCTTATGGACTACCTCCAGCCCGGCAAGGAAAATGAGGAGCCGGTTCCGGACAACGCCCTCATTAACGGCCGTGGCATCCGCAACTGCCATGACTTCCCTGGGTGGCGCTGTGATGGCAGGAACGCCTCCAAGCCCGTATTTGATCTCGCTGCCGGCGAGCGTCATCGTCTGCGCTTCATCAACGTCGGTGCTTTTGCCGAGTTCCAGATCCAGATAGATGAGCACCCCTTCTACGTCACCGAAGTCGACGGCACCGATGTCCATCCCGAGCCCTTCCATCGGCTCAACATCCTCCCGGCCCAGCGCTACAGCATCGTCATCGAGACAAACGTCACGACAGCCCAGACGTTCTGGCTGAGGGCGAGAATGGTAGCACACTGCTTCACTACTGTCAATAAGCGTTTGGAAGCGGAACTCCGGGGCATCATCCGGTACGTCTCTTCAGACGCGAATGCATCAGATGCGGACCCGCAGAGCAAGGACTGGGGGGATGCCATCGAGGTCATCTGTCGGGATCTTAATACCACTGCGCTCCAGCCTGTCAAGTCCGCCAGGCCACCGCCGGCTGACGACTTCGTTGCCCTCCGCGCCAACTTCAAGATCGGCGCATGGACCCTCTCCCGCGGCTTCTTCAACGACTCAACCTGGCACGGCAATGCAACACACCCCTCACTACATCGTTTCCTTGACGCATCTGCAGATGCCAAGACTCTCGCGGAGCCTTTTGGCATCAACAACCGCGTCTTTGACCAGGGTACCGAACTCGTCATGCAGACCACGGGCATCCGTACCATCGACATCTCCATCAACAACTTCGACGACGGCGCGCATCCTTTTCATCTTCATGGCCATAAATTCTTCATACTTGCCCAGGGACGAGACGGCTATCCTCCCCGCGCGGACGAGTTCGCTGCGTACGTTGAGGCGCACGGCGGACTGCCGGAGAATCCGCTCCGCCGAGACACGGTTACGGTTGAGGGCTACGCCTGGGTCATCATCCGCGTTGTGCTCGACAACCCGGGGCTCTGGACGCTGCATTGCCACAATACCTGGCATGCTGAAGCCGGCATGCTGATGCAGCTGCTCGTTCGGGCCGACGTCGTCAGGGACTGGACAGTGGACGCTGATCAAAAGGCAATGTGTGGGCTCGAGGGCGTGTCCAGGGGGATGAGGCCAGATGATAGCATCTGGTTTGGCACGTTTTGAAGCGCGGGACACCTTGACCACTCACCATTCGAGCAGCGTTCCTAAGAAAATGCAAGCAAAGACCTGGAGAACAGGGGTCTGCGTGAGCAAGATGGCGTTTATTGGAAGAGGGACTTGATCAGGGCTGGCGCGAATGATTGACTGCATCGAAAAGCACCCATGATATCCCCCTTGGCAAAACAAGGAACAAGACGGCTTTAAAACATAAGAGTTTGGTAGCTTGGAAGGCTCATGTATGAATTGTTGCATCGATGAGCATATGAATCATCCCCTTTAGCGAAGCATGGCACAGGACTACTCGATATAATTAAATTCTGTACATATACGACCAGACCTGGTGCATCTAATCTGGCATCTTCCCCCGTGACCACGGCAGGCCAGGTAATTTCCTGGACGTATCCTCTCTTGTATCTTCTAGAAAATCACGTAATCCGCTCGCGCTCGTCTCCCGCGTCGGTTCGCTCGCTGCTCCTGGGTAGTTTGGAGCCAAAGGATCAATAGTACAAGGCGGTCGAGCTTGGCCGCAGAAGGGAACAACGCCGAGGCCGTGAGATGGTTTTGAATACAAATGGGGAAATGAGCACGCCTCCGGATGCTCGCGCTTTTCTTTCCCCCGAGCCCCAAGGGCAAACGCCGTGAAAAACATAAAAAATTTGAGGTATTCGGGCCTCGCCTCGCCATGCATGATTTTCCAACAGGGTGCGTGAGCAACCATAATTCGAGACAAAATAACGCCGTGGTTTCATCTGAAAGAGAAATCACCCTCTTTTCCAACGCTTCAGTAGCCGCTCGCTGCTCGGTCCGGACCATGTCAAGGTTGCATCAAGTCCTTCTGATCACGTTCACCCCCGGGTTGACAAATGCCCGCGCGGCAATGTCGCTGAACCGCCGCACCACATTTGTCGTTCCGCCAGTGACCTGTGCCTCATCGAGAATGAACTTGGAAGCGACCGCCAGTCTGTTCTTGGGGTCGGTTTCGTCGAGATGCTGAGGAATTGTGTTTCCATAGCCAGCATCGAAGTTCGGCGCCAGCTCTCGCACCACAGCAATGGAGTAGAGAACATCGCGGTTCTCTCGCCCATCCAGCAGATGCCGCATCCTGGCCAGCATATCTTCTCGAGCCTTCACGGCTTGTGGAGAATTGGGATTGTCGCGTTTCCGCACAAACTCCGCAAGGCTGTACCAGAAGTCGAACTGGCGCGTTCGATGCACATCGTTATCTGACACGGGGACGGCAAGTGGGTTCGTCATCAGGTAGTCTCCGCAGAGAAGCGTTTCAATCACGCGCAGTCGGTTTCTGACCTCCGTCGCATCACCATCGGGAGGCAGCGCCATGCGCATCGCACTGTTGGTCAGGTCTGGGGTTTGATAGGCCGTGCAAGCCAGCTCCCACACAATTCTTGTCTCCAAGACTCCAGAGTATGCCATCTGGGTATGGTCGTTCGCCTTGACCGCCTCCAGTATCTTCAAGAAAGATGCCATGTGCTCAATCAAATTGGCATCCTTGGGAAAAGACATCTTGCCATTCTCCGTAAAGTAAAACCAAGTTGACTCGAGAAATGCGCCTAGGCCGCCGGCGTACATTTCGTGGTAGACCTTTGTGATCTCGTTGAAAGTATCTTCGGTGTGACTGATCTGCTGAGGCGGGGGCGGTGGGCCCAGCAAATCGATAATTTCGTGAATCTTCATCTTCTTGGCTATAGGAAGTCTGTGTCAGCATTGAGCTCGAGCAGAGGTCTGACGTCGTCGCGAAGCATAGACAGATTAGCTCACCTCTGAGATGAAAGCTGCTGTCCGCAAATGATGTGGGTTTGTGGTCAAGAGGTCTCAAGCTGTCTGGGTGGGATGCCGACGGTAAATGCCTAGCGGAAGGATCGACAGCGGACGAGAGCTCGTAGCTGGACTCTGTCTTAACAGGTGGTTCGGTCTTGACTGCAGGCGGGACAACGGTGGGATTGGGCGAATGGTAACTGGCCGTCGTCGGTGCGTGACTGCCTGGAGTCGAAGACAACGTCGTAGCCGGGTTGGAGGCGTATGCGCTGGGAAGCATCGACGGCTGGCTGCCGTACGAATTGCTCAGTTGAGCGCCAGCCGGAGGGGTCGAGTGCAGCGTCGTCGACGGCGGAACAGGCGACGGAATGGTCGGCTGATTGGCTGGGGCCGGTTGAATGTGAGAATTCGCGGGGACCACACCAGCTTGTGTTCTGAATATTGGGTCGTAGCCCAAGCACTCGCGCTTGGACTTTTTGCAGTTGTTGCAGGTCGGGTGCGTCTCGTCACACTAGGGGGGCCCAGCACGTCAATAAACAATGGTCAACAAGCAAGTCGATGCAGTGGGGCGGGGAAGCGAAAAGAGCGCATAAGTAGGCAGCCCGCCGTAAACGACGAACATGTGAGGTTGGCAGGGGCCAATTTGTCGAGAGGCGCGTTCTTGGGACGAGAAGTGGTGCTTGTTATGCAGTCGCGGTGAGCTTCCGGGAGCGGAATAATGGTTGGCGCGATTTGCGGCGCCAGCTGCCCTGGAGACTACAAGGTCCCAGCCAAGCTCAACGGCGCCTCGCCAGCCCAACCAAGACATTGGGCTTTTTGAAACGGCTGAAATCGCACGCAATATTGCTGCATGGCAGAGCTGTGGGGGAATGGTGCAAAGAAGGGGGAGGAATGAAAACTGCCAACCTTTATCCGTCGCTTGCGACACGTCAGACACCCGGTTTTCGTTCGGCGTTTGATTTCCTGCATGAGTCCACATGTTAGCCGTGCAGCTCTTGTTCTACAAGTTCCGGACAACAGGCTTTGGCCGCTGCACGAGCTCAGCAATCCGCCATCGTAGCCGTACCTTCTTAGGGCCTCTACTGCCGAGAATGCGAGGATCGTGAGGTATGGGGTACCGCGTCATGGCGTCGTGAGGCAGTCCATAGTTCGAGGGCACCGCCAGCGAGTGATGGGCGTAGAAGGCTTGACCACTCGAGGCAGAAGCTAGGGGAGGACTCATTGCCATGGACATGGCGTGGTGAGGGGCCGGCGGCTGGCTGACGGGTTGTTGAGACATGGCATCGATAGTTCGCATGCTCGGGAGCGACATCGGGGCACTGGTTCCCACGGGGCTCGCCCGGTAGGCGTCGACGGGTTGGGAAGCAGCCGTGGTAGCCGGATATGACGGGTACTGGCTCGAAGATAGGCTGGACATGGGCATGTAGGAAGCGGCGGGAGACATGGACGACGAGCCAGAGGTGGCGGCTGGATAGCCGACTGCGACGCCATGGTGTGCAGACGAATGGCTCGACATGCCGTTGGCCTCAGGCTCGGGGGCCCTGCTGTCGCCGTTCTGCTGGGGTTGCGGAGCAGGAGCAGCGACGGTAGAGGGCGAGTCGGAGGGAGAGGTCGCCAGCGACGGGGGAGCTGCAGGGGCAGGAGCTGCAGTGGCTGGAGCTGCAGCCGAAGCTTGAGGAGGAGAGGCTGTGGCCGCAGTCGCAGTCGCGGTCGCTATCGCAGCGTCAGGAGGAGGAGGAGGAGGAGGAGCGGGAAGAGGAGCAGCAGCGGGAGCGGCGTCGTCGTGCGGCCGGGCCGGGTCGTCGTCGGGAGGAGCCATGGCCGCTGGGCCTCGCGTGTTTTTTAAATTGGGAAATTTTTATGGAGCGGTCGACATGGGAGAGTCGGCGTCACTGGGGATGGGACGAGCAAATGGATGTGACCGGGGACGCGACGAGCCAGCCAGCCCTGCGTGGGACGGGGAGGGATCAGGTCCAGTCAGCCAAGGCAGGGTAGCGGCGAGCCGTGTGCTGGTGGAGAGCTGCGGCGGCCGGGGGGGCGCGGGAGAACGGGGGACGGGTCAGAGGGAGAGCAGTTCCCGGGAAGGGCTGCAGCTGGCTGTGTAACGGCCAACCGCCGGAGCGTTGGATGTGTCGTGTGGACGCGGATGTGGATGCGGATGTGGATGCGGATGTGGTGGATGCAGGTGCGAGATGAGAGAAGAGGTTCGCCCCGGCAGCGGCGCGGGCGCGCGGTTGGGGCGGCCCGGGGCAGCAGCGAGCGTCTCTCCGTCTCTCGGGTGCGCCGCGAGCGAGCGTCGCCGGCTGCAGCAGCTCTCTGCTCTCTCGTCGTCGGCGCGGCTGCGGATGCAGGCAGATGCGGATGCATGGGGGGGACCGAGATGACAGGCCAGCGTTGGCGAGGCCAGCCTCGACTCCACGCCGACAAAAAAAGGTGCCTCGCCGCTGTGGGGAATCGCCCTCTGCGCTCAATCTGCAGCGCAGCAAGGTCTCGGAAGAACTAGAGCGCTCCCGCGTGGCTCTCGTCTAATTAGTCGCCCAGATCCAGGCCTAGTGGCAGATTGGCTGGACCCTGCTGATCACCGCCATCGTCATCATCGTCACCAGCTTCGCCAGCTTGGCCGTCCCCCTCAACCTCCACCCACCCCGTCGTCTCCAACTCGGCGTCCAGCCGCCGGATGCGCATTGGGCCGGGTCGACATGCAAACGTGCTCAGTTGCACGCCAAGCGCTGCCGCTGGATGCAAGCTTGCAGCTGTCGGGATCCCAGGCCTGCGCGCAACCCCTACCCTACACCACCCAACCCACAACTCCATGACGGTCCCTGGCTACGTGACCATCGCGTCTGCATCGCCGGCCCGGCGTTGCCATCTTGGGCTCCGCGCAGCGCATCTGTCATGCAGCACCCGCACGGCCGCCGCCGGCACCTCCAAAGGCCTTCCCCGGAAACTTGTTTCAGGCTGGCGGAGGCGAGCACGCTTCGCGGTGGCCTGATGGGTGCATGTCGGCTAGTCTTCTGTGCAGCTTTTAACCCCCTCTCCTTCCATCAAGATTCCAAACGAGAGGAGACAGGTCGGGCTTGGGAGGGCGAGAGGGCGAAAGAAGCCGGAGGCTTCCCCCTCGTGAATGTGACGCCATCAAGTCCGCAATTAGCAACAATGCATGCGACCTGCATAGGGTCGACTCCCAAGCGACATGCGAGGCAGCCTCGCATCCTGTGTCATTATGGATCCAAATGCCTGTTGACGGGTTGATGGCCACCCGCGGATACGGACGGCGCATTCCCAGCGCCGCGTCACTGCAGGTACGCCCGTAAGCTGTCCATGGCCATGCTCCATGGCGTCACGCGATGGGCAAGTTCAATGTCCCATGCGGCGCTACCAATGCCACGGTGCCCGTCCATCACCTTGTCCGTGCAGACGCGAACGACGCCGGAAACGCCTCCACGCGCGCGTAAGCGAGCCTGTCACTCGGCCCAGACCGGCTGCCGCCGAGCAGCCTCCAGGATCCCCTCTCCACGGGGGACCCTGCGTAGCATTTACGCTGCACATCTGCTAAGCTCCAGGAGCGCTGTCGGGGCCCGCCGCAGCATCCCTGCGAGGCTGTCCTTACAGGAGCTCAATGGATCAAGTTACTGACCGAAATGAACAGGTCTGTTCGATATAGCATTGATGATTATTATACGATTTCTACTCCAAATTTGTTCGTCCCCGACCTTGTCCAAGCATTCAGAGGCTGCTCAAATTTGTCCAAGCATCTCCAGCTACCAAATCGTCAAAAGATCCCTTCACCATCCCGGACTCACGAAGCATTGCTGCATCAGCGGCCTCGCTTTCTTCCAATTGATCCCCGAAACGACGCTGCTCCTCGTCTTCTCCTCTCCGATGACCATCCACGGGCTCCCGTGACACACGCTCCCCTCGGCGTCGTAGGTCCACGCGAGGCACCAGCCGCTGCCGCTCCCCTCGCATTTCTTCCTGCACGCGTCGTCGCTGCGGATGCCCTTCCACGTCTTGGTCTGCTCGTCCCGTGGCCCCACGTGGTCCCCCGGCCGGAAGGGTTTCCTGGCGTACTTCTCCATCGGCTGTCGGGCGAAGTGCTCCCACAGTTGGCCCCAGAGCACCGGCTCCCTGACCCTGGCGAGCGCGCGCCCGGCTCCCACCATGGCGCCAGGCTGCCGCAGCCCGTGGAAGGACACGATTGGTGAGCACACGCGGTCCGCGCGGATGCGTGTCAACTCGGGCGCTTCGCCGTTGAAGTAGTGGCAGTACCGCTCATCAATGTAGATGCCAACCTTTTGCAGCGTTGTCGCCACCAGCCGGTCACCCCACGTCTCGTCGAGCGACTCTTCGTAGGCCTTTGCGACGATGTCGGGGCGGCTGAATAGCACGTTCATCGCCTCGCCCGAGAGGAGCACAGCAGAACCGCCATGGGCAAACCGACCTTTGTAGTCGCCTACGGCGTTACCGATGTACTGCGGCTCTGTCGGGTCCAGGTGGCTTAGTAGCAATTCCAGCGACGGCTTGACCAAGAAGGTGTCATCGTCCAAGATCATGTACCACTTCTTATGTGGCATGCGCTTGTACGCAAATTCCATGCCCATGATGAACTGGCAGTCTCCCAGTCAGCCTCGCTCAGCCTCACGATGCAGGGCAGTCACCTACCTTGAGCGCGTCCAGCTCCCAGCCGTACGTCTGACCGAGGTGCTTCGCCTTCTCTTCATCTCCCGCGGCGACTGTCCCTTGCAGAGTCCTATACTTGGTGAACCGCTGATGTTCCTCGTACTTTTCGTCGATCTTGGTCTCCATGACCATCTTGATGGCGTCGTGGATCTCGACACCAAGCAGCTTGGCATCCGTCTTATTCACCGTCGTCCAGTCCCCGACGACGACGAACCCCCTCCCCTCATCGCCCAGTACACCGCCGTTCTGGGAAAGTGCCGCGAGCTGCTCGGGCACCCGGTGCCGCGTGCCATAGCCCGTCTTGATGAGGTAGCCCACGTCGCTGCGAAGGTCGAGCGAGTACCGCGCCGGCTTCCACAGCCAGCCGTCGCGGCTGCTCGTGGCGCCGCGCAGGTAGTTGAACAGGCGCGCCGAGTTGAAGCCGAGGGCCAAGCGGACATGTGAGTCTGGCGGCAGCGCAATATACCAGATGCTGAGGGCGAACAAGAGGAAGACGGCGACGGTGAATGTGCGCCGGTGGTAGCGGCGGGGAAGCTTCAGCATCATGAAGTGGTGATCGAACGCTGAATCCTATGCCTTCTGCCGCTGTGACCTGTGGTCTTTCTAGAAGCCAATTGCCGTGCCTTCCATCCTTCTCACCCTCCTCCCAAAGCCACAGCAGAGGCAGACGACCGGGACCGAGTTTCGCACCGTTGCTTAAGCCGTCAACCTGGTGGTTTTCGTTCGCCCTGCTTCCAATCCCAGCCCGCGGTACGGACGGCCAAGATGATGATGGATGGTGTTGCGCATCTAAAGGCGCCAAGGGGGCCTCAATTGTTCGCTAGCTGTGCTTACTCATCCGCCTTGGTCGCGTTTCGCGTCGTCGGTGAGATGCCTACGCTGCTCAGAGTTGCTTTTGTGAAATCATGATTTCTTGAGCTGACAAGGATGAGGGACCAAGGCATTCTGTCAAATCTCTCCACAATGTATGCTTCACCACTCCCATGTCGGACGCCCGAGGAACGCGATATGTGGATGTTCCCGTCGCCATCTCATTTTTGGCCAGCGCTCAATTGAGCCGCGGCTTTTATGTCTACGGTACTGCAGCAAGCATGCTGTATGCGTATGTACATGATAGTAACGAAGGAAAACGCCATCCTATGCTCAGATGAGTGATGTACCTCAGGAGGTAGTTGCTCATGGATCCCAGAGCCTAATGCACCGCACTGACAAGTATACACAGAAGTATACACGAATTTTTTTACAAGTCCTTGTCCAGTTCGTAAAACAGCAGATATACCTCTCTCTGCATGCCTAGCACCTCGCTCGTCTTGGCCTCCCGCACCTTTTCGTCGCTGACGCGCCACCACTTGTCGGCCTGCGGCTTCCGTTTCTTGGCCCTTGTCGCCATCGCGGCTTGCTGCATCTTGACGCCTAGCGGAGATGACGTCCTGTCAGGGCTACCCTTCGGAGTCGCGAGCTTCAGGAGGGCCGACTTGGTAGATGCTGCCACGGAGCGGAGGCTGCTCGCGTCCCCATCCTTGTCCTTGATGTTGGGCGAAGGACTTGGCGAGAAGTTCGTCCCCGCGGGCACGCTGCGGGGAGGCGCTGGCAACGAATCCAGTGACGGTGTCGAAGAGTTGGTAGCTGGAGAGGGGGACAGGAGGTCTGGCGTCGAGATGGACGGGCTGGCGGTTCGCCGAGCCAGGATTTCTGGCGTGGAAATGGGCGTCGGCGTCTTGCTATACACATCTGAAGGCTGGAAAGTGTTGGTGTTGTGATAGGGGGAAGGCTGATTCTGCCTCCGGAAGGCTTCGTAATGGCCGCTGTTGTGACCACCCCTGTGAGTGATGATGCCGATCAGCTTGTACTGGTGCTGGTCCATAAGCCCCCCCAGTGGTAACTGCTCCGGGAACGCAACCTTTGCCGAGTTCTTCTGCGTCATCTGGACGCCGTAGATGGACCGCGACAGGTGAATGGCCAGGATCTTGGGGAAGATTGTCAAGCGAGTCGTCTTGGCAATCTTCCTCTTGGGTGCATAGCGAATATCGCCCAGTTCAACGCCCTCGGGTGGCTGCTCCGGGTCTGTCTCGATGGCGATGGTGAGCTTGTCGATGCTATCTTGTGCCTGTGCCTTGAAGCTCTGCGAGGTAGACTTGGCCAGCTCGTGCTCCAAGTTGGCCCTGGTTTGGATCAGCCGGCACATTTCGCATTTGAAGTCGTCAATGTACTCGGTCTTGAAGATGCCATCGAAGCATGAGTTGAGTGACGTCGATGACACGTGAGGGACGGCCAGTGTGATGGTGCAGAATGTCTCCTCTCTGGGCTTGGTCTTGTACATGCAAGTCTGGCACTCCAGGCGGGATTCGTACTTCCCTTCCATGGGGAAGCCCTCTTCCAGCTCCAGCGGGATCTGGGCATTGCTGAGCGCTTCGCGCATCTCTTGCTCGGACTCGAGGCCAGAGTCTGTGCCGCTGGCATCGTTGACGGCGAGTTCCGGCCCTTTCTCATCATTCGCCTCCTGGCCATTACCGGCATCATCTCCGTTCAGTTCCAGCGCCGTCGGGGCGGGCAAGGCCACACGCCTCCGGGCGTGGAATCGCGCGCGCTGTCCGGCATGGTACTCGTCCTTGAGCCGCTCCGCGACGATTTGCAGGAACTCCTGGGCGTCTTGCTGCTGCCTGCTTATGCGCTGCTTGAAGGCAACTTCGAGGACCCTGACGAACTGAAAGGGCGATATTGCCTTCCTGGCGATGGGCCGCTCATTGAGCGCATCCAGCATCTCCTTGAGGCCCTGGGTGACGAGACCGTCCTGCAGGCCCTGGAGCTTCCATTGCTCTAGCCGTGCGCCGCCGTCGGGCTGGATAAGGTTCGAGTAGACGGCCGGATCTTCGATGCGGCGCCGATGGGTCTCGCGGATCAAGTACACGCGCAGGTCGCCGAGCCCGGCGAGGGCCTGCAGGACCGAGTTGATGAAGCAGTCGTTGGCCTGGTTGCGGAGGCCGACGATGGTCTTCTTGCGCGGGCTACCGGCGGCATCGTGGTCGATGGTGAAGGTCGGTCCGAAGACGTAGATGAGCGCAACAGCCGCGAGGGAGGCTCCAGCGGCGTACGAAACGACCGTCGCCGACTTATCCACCATGTTCACCGGCCGGAAGACTCGGAACCGCGGGCAGGTGAGCGGAGAGGGGAGCGTCGGCAGGCCGCGGGAGAGAAACGAAATCCCGTTATCCTAGACGCGCGTGCATGTCCGGGCTGGCGATTCTGGCGGTCGTTAAAGTCGGCGCGAGAGGCAGCGGCAGCGGGCATCGCAAGGTCCCGGATCCGAAGGGTAGATGGGATCTCGGTCAGACGGCGAGCTTGCTTCTCGGTCGAGGCGGGATCTCGCTCGACGTCGGAAAACGGCGCAGGAAAGCGGCGGAGATGTTAGTGGTCAAGCGTCACCAAGCGGCGGAGGCCCGGCGGGTGGAGCGGGCTAAGACTCGTGGGCACCACCAGAACAGGACATGGTGCATGGCCTGACATAATGTTGAATTACATCGGTGATCTTTGCGTCTGGTGAATCTCACTACGGCCCCTCAGCCTCAGGATTTTCGTTCTCCTCTTCATCCACACGTTCACAACGAAGGTCAAGCCCCAAGCCCCAAATTTGCCATGTCCACACCATCCCCACCGATCCAGTAGTCCCTATCCAGCCATTTCTCCATCATCTCCTTCGAACTCTTCTGAGTCGCTATAGTAATAACTACCATATGCTTGGTCGCATTCACCGATAGTACGTGGAAGACGTTATGGCGGACACGGTCAGCGATAAAGACCAGGAGATTCTGCATCTCTGTATAGTACCATGTTCGGTATACCCGGAAATCAGAGCGGCAATCCATATTATGCCAAATGCAGTCAAGGCCGACTATATCAAAATCTGTGTCTGAGATGCAGATGGTCTTCGCGTCAGGATTACTGTTCGCGTCGGGATTACTGCTCGACGCCATTGCAAGATGAGTGATGTAGCAGACACAATGAGAGTTAAGTGCAGAAGCACGGCAGAGATGGTGCAGAGGCGGGCCGTCTCAATGGTTTATATAGTCAACTTCGCCGAATCAAGAACTAAGAGCGAGGATTCGATTGGATATTCGATGAATGCGGTGGTGCGTGTTGGTCGTCGACATTGTCCTCGTTCAGGCAGGTCTCCAGCTCTCGCGGCGCGCGTACCCGCCGCTTCTCGTCAGTCCGTCTACCGGTCGCATCGGCTCGCTCTACAGCGTGCGTGATTCCCTTCTGTCGACGCCGTCGCGGCGCGAACCATGGCACAAGCACAGGCATCGGAGCTTTACTTTAACTTTGTGCCATGTCTCGTCGATCACACACGTGGGATGTTTGGCAAGGACACACATGTCTCGCTTAAGAAATTCCCATTCGGGCATCCACAGCACACAACTAACAGCGCGGGTATCATCTATGTATGTGAAGCGTATCGTTTTCTGCCCCCGACCCCATACTATTCTCAGCAAGCGTCTACCTTGTTTCCCGACCACTCCCATATGGTCCCGTCCAAGGCGCCCCGTCTGACCCACTCCGTTACCAGCTCGTGCGGCGTCTCGTCGCCATAGAAGGGCATTGGGACCTCGTAGATCTCGACGGTCATCTTGCCCGACGGGTCAATCTCCTTCCACCGTGTCGTGTTGAGGTCCGGGATCTCGTACGCTGCGTCCAGCAGCACCACCTTGATCCTCCTCTCGAGCCGGCAGTCCTCCCGCGGCAGCTTGTGAAAGTATTCGTCCTTGATGTTGGTTGCCTCGACGTGCTGCGGCTGCGCCAGGACGACGTGCTCCAGCTCGGGCAGCGTCGCAATGTCCCACCAGAGCCAGTGGCTGTTGGTGGGCACGCCGAAGAGCGCCAGGCGCTTGAGGCCCAGCCACAGCCGCCAGACGTCGGTGTGCCCTTCCGGGACGCTCAACGAAGGGTATTCGCCCAGGCAGACAAACTCCTCGAGCTTTGTGAGCTGCTCGAAGCCGTCGCGCAGCGTCCGCCTGACGTTGAGGTGGTCGTCGAGCTGGTCGAGGGTGCCGAAGGGCATCTGCACCACCAGCCGCCGCAGCGTCTCGCAGACCTCGCAGAACAGCTCCCGCACCCAGATGGCCGTCGGGTGGTCATCGAGGGAGGCGCCGAATGGGGCGAGGTGGAGCGACGTGATGTGCCGCAGCGACAGCGCCGGCTGCAGCGTGGGCACCAGCCTCGGCATGCACAGCAAGAGATCCGCCAGGCGCCGGCTCGAGTCGAGGTACAAGCATCGCTGGCGGAGCAGCCTCGATGCCTCTTTGTAGGTCGCGCGGGACACCCTGGTGAGCGCGAGAAGCGTCCGGGTCGAGATGTGCGACGGCGGGATCAGCGCACGCGGGTTCGCGGGCAGGACGCAGTCGATGATGTACAGTATCAGCTCGGTCGGCAGCCTGACCCGAGCGCCCGTGTCGGAGGAGAGAGACTCCATGGCTGGGCAATTGACGGTCGCATCGTCAGAGGGGGCGAAGGCGAGGCTGACTGGAACGCGCCCCTTTAGGGCGATGCATTGCGGTGCATGGTTCGTCGCAGGCCGCAGCACTTTATCTCGCGAGACCGGGCAGCTCCAGCTGAGCCTGGTGTAGATCGAGGAACGTCGGCGGAAGGTCCCCTCCGGTTTCTAGCGTTAGTGGCTTCGGCTGGTTGCAGCGGGCCCCCGGCGCCCCACCCAGCGCTGTGTTTCAGGCAGACCTCGTCCGAGACGCTCCAACGCGGACGATGCTGTGTGGACTCAAGTCCAGTAGATGCACTGGCAGACATCTACTTCATTCTTCGCAGAGGAGATTCTTTCTTCTTCGTTTCTTTTTGGTGACGATGCGCAAGGAACACACCCAAGCTGCCCCGACCTAAGGTACGTTGTACTGTGGTGGTACCCACGTCGGCTGCTAAGCCTACTCCGTATAGCTGTCGCCGTTGGGACTCCAAAAGCGTAAATACATGGACGTCTACTAAAATCGTCAGTTATCTGCTCTACGCTGCCCTGGATTCATAATCTAACACGAGATCGGCCGGAATCGACCACTCCCATCCGCAGTTTGAGATGATGCGTGCGAAGGGCGAGCGGCCTCGAGAAAGAGGCCCAGTAAAGACAGTTAAGAACACATGGCCGAAATAGCCAACAGAGACTTCGACTCTCTCTGTAACTGTTCAGCATCTTGAGAGATGAATTTTGCTCTTATTTATAACAGTAGTCTTTCCAGCATCCTTCAACCTATCTCTTATGCTCGTGGCATCGCTTTACTTAATACAGTAGCTGTGCAGGGCGCTGTTACACCAACCGAACCAAACCATTCACTGCTTCTTGGGTGAACTCCCGTAACTGTAGTCAACGCTCCACAATGCATCCCACAACACCGACTTCTTGCCTGGGCTCTCTGCCAACTCTTCCTGCCGCATCGCTCGCCGAGGCTGCGGGATACCATCAGCTACCTACAAATTATGGCCCAAGGAGGGAGTCGACGTTTCGTACCTCGGGGGACTTCCCAGTCGCGCCCTGCGCCGACGTCTCGCCATGCTGCATCTGCGCTTCCGCGGCAGCCGCGCTGTCAGTACGGGCCTCTGGCGCCGTTGCTTGCTCCGTCCTCGTGCTCATGGCGGCGAGGAGTCCTCCCGGCACAGGGCTCGAGGCTGCTGACGTATCTGGCTGCGCTGCCCGCAAAGAGTTGGTCTCGCTCGCCAGGGCACTGTTCTTTAGCAAGGCTGTGCCGCCGCTTACGATCGGAAAGGGTAGGGCCTTCTTTGAATTGGAACTGCTGCGCCGGCTGTCCAAGCTTTTCGAGAGCGTCTTGTTAATGCCTTCGATGCTTGTCACGCTGTCGCGGTTCTTGCCCTTGATCTTGGCCGCGTGAGATTGGATGTCGGCTGTTGCTTCCACATTGTTCGCCGCCACCGTCGACTTTCCCATGCCAGGGGTCGACGGCGCTCCGGGCTTGTCCTCATGCGCATCAATGAGATACCATCGCAGGCCGTCGGACAATTGGAAGGGGTTATCGTTCTCATCGTCGTTGACCGATTCGGCATCATTGGCGGGCTGGAGACTCTTTGACAGATCCACGACACGCTCCTGTATGCGAGATATTCGCGCCACGAGCCACTCCCGATGCCGAAGCCGGTGTGCATCCTGCTCACGCAGGAAGAAGTGCGGAAAGCCTACGTTAAATGCTGCCCAAGCGCCCGCTTGCTGATTGCGCGTCGGCAGGAAAAGAGCAAGATCCCCTTCTTTGAAGTGCTTGAAAGCAATCTTGTCGTGGGCGTCCTTCTGCGAGGCATGGGCGCGGTCCCGGTAACCTCGAGCCTCCCGCTGCCATTTCCGCGCTTTGTGCTCCGCTTCTTTGATCCTGAGGTACAGTGTGTCGGAAAACATGTCCATGTCAAAGAAGCCAAGCGTCTGGATGAAAGAATCGTACTTCTCCGCCTCAGTTGACGCGTCCGAGTTGTTCACCCAATACAGCTGCTCGAGGTCCGCACTGTCGGTCATGGCGCGTGTGCCAAGGCTGGCTGATCGGCGAAGTGAGGACCCGGGGTCGGACGAGTCGTTGGGGTTCTGGGTGGTCCTTTCGGGTCGCGGCACTTTGTTAATGGCCATCTTTCCGGGCTCGCGAGTCACGGAATATCCGACGCGCTCCAGAAGGCGCGTTAGGCGGTCGTTCTGGGCGTATAGTCTCTGCGTCAAGTCCTTGGTCCTTTCATCCCGTGCCTCATATTGAGTCGCCAGAGCCGAGACTTTGGCCTCACGAACATCCGACTTCTGTTTGAGCATGAGAAGCTCCTCCTCGAGACTGCCTACCTGCGACTGGCGGGACGCCAAATCTTCAGTGAGTTTGGCGACCCTTCTCTCTTCGCCTTCAAGCCTCTTTTGGAGGGTCTCAGAGCCGGTCTCGCCATCCGACAATTGCACTCGCACTTTGCTTAACTGATCTCGGCTCTCAGCAATTTCACCCTCGAGAGCAGTGATCTTCGCCTTCGCCTCTGCCAGATTCTCGCGAAGATGCATCGAAGTTTCTTCCTCTGCCGCGACTTTGCCCTTGAGATCTGTCGTCTCTCTCTTGAGCTCTTTGACTGAGTTGTGAGCTCGTTCAAGGTCTGCCTTGACCATGGCAGAATCACGTTCCATGTTGCGTAGCCTGGCTGAGAGGCTTGTTGCGTGGGACTGCACCGACTCCGCCAGGTCCATCAAATCGGCTGGTATCGAGGCATTTGGGCCCAGCTCATCATGCACCTTTCTCAAAGCCTGGGTCTGCGACTCAGCGACTTCTTGAGCTGTCTCGAGCTGCCTGCTTAGGGAACGTTTCTCGTCCTGGACAATTTGCACCTGCCGTTCGGATGCGTCAAGCTGATCTCGTTGCTTCTGAGTCTCTTTTCTGAGAAATTCGACTTGGCCGCGGACCTTGAGGGACTCATCCTCCTGTTCCTTTATCAGGCGCGCAATTTCTGCTTCCAGGTTCTGAAGCTTTTCCTCGTAGTTTGCTTTCTCATTCTCTCGGGACTCGCCGAAATGATCGATTTCGTCCTCGGTATCTTCGAGTCGAGCCTTCAGAGACTTGATCTCGTCCTCCAGAGATTTCCTCTCGTCCAGAAACTCGCGCTTTAGAGCCTCCATGTTTTCGAGCAAGTCTTTCTTAGTCGAATTGACTTCTTGGATCTGATCCTTCATGTCATCATGTTGGGTGTTACGAGAAGTCAGCTCCTCTTGGAACCGGGCGGAGCGCTGCTTCTCGTGGTGAAGCTCATGTTCAAGCTGCGCAATCCTCCGAAGCAGGGGGTCAGCCCCGTCGGAGGATCTTCGGCGGTCTCCTAAACGATTTGACTTGATAGATGCCGTCGAGTCTTGCCTGTCATGTGGTTGATTCACTTGAGGCTGAAACAGACTTCCCGGGCGCGAAGCCTGACTCTGTCTGTGAAGCAAATCCTCAAGGCGCCTGACCCTGCTTTCTGCCGTTTTGACTCTGCTTTCAAGCTTGAATTTGTCATCTTGCAAGTTGCGGAGGAGTTCGTCATCGCCACGGATCATTAGTCCACTCCGTCCCAAGGCTGCCTCGTGAATGCTGCCATTCTTGAACGCCTTAAGCCTCTTGGACTGTTGCTTTGTGGGGCTGTTGAGTTCTTGCACAAGCTTGGCGACGTCGTCGAGGATTGTAGGGTCAGTTCCTTGACCCTTGAGCCTCTGAAGGAATGCATTCAACTCATCCTTCGCCATGGCAGGCCACGGGATGTCCTCGCCCAGTAGATTGACCTCGAGTCCGACGACATTTGTGTCAAAACCTGGTCCGTACGTGCTGCCGACCATCTTCTGCCATTTCCGGCGCCGCTTTGACTCTTCATCTTGAAATAGGGCCATTTCATTGGCCAGTGTTGATGAATCGGTTTTCACCTTGCCGACCCATTCTCGGCGGCGGATGGCCTCCACGACAAAGGAAGCATACATATACGGCAGTTGGTGGATGAGCCGCAGATAGTCGAATGTGGTCATGTCGTCTTCTGACTGATTCAAGATGCTTATCTGGTTTCTGACGCTGCTGTGCAAGGCCGTGATGTCCGTAATGCTTCTCATGTAGTGGGCGCATTCGCGAGCAATGGTGTTGCGAGCCTGCGTTGCGTACTGCACCATCTCGTCCATCTCCTTGACGCGCTTCTTAAGTGACGGCACCAAGCGCTCAGTGTGATTCGAGGCTGTCTTCGAGGCCTGGGCAAGGTCACGTTGCGAGCCGGCGTAGCCGAGAGCCGTGCGGTAGTCTGAATCAATCTGACTGGCAACGGCTTCAATGTCTTGCAGAAGTTGCGCCGAGTCTGTGCTGTGGTTGAGAACAGAGCGGCTCATTAGCTTTTCGAACTCGGCAACGAGCCCCTCGAAACCCTGGTACATCTCTGTCGCTAGCTTGTCCAGCTCGGCAGCCTTGTCGCTGAATCTTCGACGGGCGGTTGGTGCAAGCTTTCCAGCCTTCCTGGCCGTATCCAGCTCGATGAGGTCCTCGAGTGTCACGTCAGTCTTGGTTACCTCGCCTCGGGTCATGAACTTGACCATGTCGGGTGATACAGGCGTGTTGCGAGCCAGAGCGAGGTACTGGTCCCATCCTGTTGCGAGGCTTTCGTGCTCCAACAGCGCTGGCTCCACCCACTTCTTCAACTCGGTATATTTGGGCTCGATCTGCTTCACGCTTATCTCGAGGTTGGCAACCGCCGCGTCCAAGCATTTTATCATGACATCGATCTCGTCGTAGCGGGCCAGGACGCCGGTGTTCATGCGGGAACATTCGTCGGCCAGCTGAACGGCCCAGTTGCGGCGACCCTCGCATAGGTGTTGCCATGACGAGATGGCTTGCACGTCGTCTATCGAGTTGGGCGCATTGGGGATGGATAGCCGTCTCGGCAGGGGAGTTTCGGAAACGAGCGAGGGTGAGTTAGATGACGAAGACTGCTGGGTCACCCGGATGTCGTAAATGTAAATCTCTTTCTGTGCGAAATTCAGCAGCCGTAACCGCGGCGGGTACTATGTGAAGCGCATCACCGACCTCGGCATGCAGGCTGGCGAACTTGACGCTGCGTCCCTGGGGGGTCAGCGCAACCATGTGTTGGAGGGACACAGAGCTGTTTCGGGCAACCCATGCTCTCAGATCATCGAGACTGCAAGACGGGTAAGCAAGCCTGCGGAAGAAGAGGGATCAAAGAGCTAGGCCTACGTCGAGAACTGGGCCGCGTCGACCTCGAGGCGTTGGCCCGTGTGGGCAATCAACACCTGCGTGGCCATCCCGAGACATCTCCAGTCGCGGGCAATACGGTGCTGCGGCAGCCGGCGCAGGGCGGTGGAACGAAGCGTGTACCAAGCTACCCAGATGCCGGTGTTGATGTTGTTGTATGACGAAGCCGGGCCTGGGAGATGCCTAATACTTGTACTCCGAAGGGTAAGGTACGGATGCGTTGATGTCGCCCGCCGTGACGGCACCGCTCCAGCGCTAGGCACGGGGGCTTTGGCTTGCACGTCTTGGGCGACCGCCCCACTGAACAGGATCCGTCGCAGTGGACTCGGTGGCAGCGTCAAGGCGATAAGGGTCCTGCTGGGCGATGGCTCCCGTCACCTGGCGGGCGGTATCGCTGCGTGTGACCTCTGCCACGCCTCGTGACCGAGGCGCCCGATGCACCAGCCACCCCTGTGGCTGAGGTCCTCATCAACATGCACATCCGCGATCCAGCAAGCCGCGATCCCGTTTCATGAGCCGAGGCGTCTTGCAACTTCATAAGCTGACCGAGAGATTGGGCTTCCATCCCGTTGCGGTTGCACGGTGGCTTTCAACATGGAAGCTCCGGGGGATGAGACCATGGACGACCACGACAACGCCCGCCAGTCTCGTCTCCCGCTTTCCTTAGATGAGCAGCGAGTCCTCGACCTATACGATACTTTACAACAATTGCGACTGGAGATTGCCATCATGAATGCGTCGGCATCGTACTCATTAGGTATGGTGGCCAACATCCTGCTTTCCAGCGGCATGCACAAACAATCCCGCTAATATGACTGCAGAAAGAAGTCAAGATTCGGATGAAGTCACAGAACGGACTCAAAAAGAGCTCCTGGATGCGAGGGCAAGGTTTCAGCTACGACACGATGCGGTAGAGGCGGTCATGATCGCCAATCCTATCCTCAAAGCGGTCCATAACGGCACAGACGCGTCCCCAGCAGAACGGTACGACACCACGTTTCAAACAGCGCCCTACAGAGCACTCTTACTAATGTGACAACAGTGACCTCTTGCCGTACGTGGAGCGGCGAGACGAGGCAGCCATATCCGTCGCGAAGCAAGCCTCCGATATGGGAGAGCTGTGCAGCGACCTTACAGACGCCCAGGCCGAGACGACACGCGTCAGCAGCAACAACGCCGAGTTGGCGGCGGCGCTGTTCGACCTCGCCAGCAAGGTCAAGCAGAAGCAGATCGGACGCGTCGACAATCCCAGTATACGGAGCGAGATGGCGAGGCTGCAGGACGAAGTCAAAGCCAGCAAGCAGCGGTGGAGGGTCGTTAAGGGCGTAGCCAGCGGCGTGATTGTGGGGAGCGGCGTCGACTGGGCGCGCGATGACGAGCTGCGCGACAGCGTGCTCGATCCAGAAGGCGACGATTAGTAGGAGCACGTACTCGTAGTGCAAGGCTGGGACCCGCTACATTACGATACATGAAAGACGTTTTGCTACATCTTGCTCCATATTCGCGAACCGCCACAGTGCAGCATCAGGTGTTCGTCGACAAGACGGGATAAAGGTAGTCCGTACCAGACTGGCGGCTACGTGACCCGACCGTCTGGACCCGCAGACCACAAGGACGGCACTCGTGCGCGTCGGAATCAGCCCGCTGCATTGTGCCTGGCTTGGACGAATTCGCCATGCCGGTCAACACTGCTCGCGGATTAACAGTGCCGGCCGCGGCCGAGATCCCCATCCGGCAGCTCTAGCAGTTCTCGATTGGCACTCCGTAAAGCTTGGCTGAGCTCGGGAGCTATGACCACCGCGAGTCCATGCATGCACGTGATATGGCGTAGCAACCTGTGAGCTCTCGCAGACCAAGTGCCACAGCAAAGCCTGCGCCTACGAGCACAGTAAAACAGAAAAGGCCGGCGCGTACTCGTAGGATGGCGGGCGTGCGCCATCTGGAGAGGGGAATTGGTTGCCGAGACGGCCAGCACAGAATGCCGCGCGCCCAAGCCGTGTAGGCAGGCAAGCGCGCGTGCGTTGCGTGCGTGTTTACGGCCCCCTCAAGAGGAAAGGGAGTGGGTGGATCGCCTGCGCGAGCGTTTGTGTTTCCGGAGCTAATAAGCCGCGCCAACGACCGAGACGATGAAGCTCGGCCAGGTACAGCACAGTATCAGCACCAGCTGCGGCTACCTGATCAGCCAAATTTGGTGTGTCACGTACCCGCCCAAAGTCGCTGCGTGTACCAGTGTCGGGGGCCTTTGCTCGATGCCCTGTTTTAGGCCAGCACCTGGAAGGAATGGTGCGGGAGATGAGGCACGCACACCCACCCGTCACAACTCGCGCCCCCAGCGCCAGCCAGTACCGGCCGCTGCACACGCTTCTTCCCACGCGCCCTGCCTGTCCCTGCCGAGCTGTGCAGCTGCAGCAGCGAGCCGACCAAGCAAGGGGGAAGGGGGCGCATTGCAGCTAGCCGTCTGTCCCCCGACTCCTGGTAACGGCTGGCGAGGTCGGGATGAAAGAAGACCAGTCGGCCCAAGTCGTGGGATTATTCGCGCGCGTTATGTCAGCTCCGCATAAGGCGGCTTGCAACTGCTTTCGACTCTACCTGTAATGCCGTTGCACGCATTGACAACCCATGAGTTCTTCGCTCGTGTCCGTTGACGGACCTCGGGTTTGATTCGCCTGGTCCGCACGTATCAAGATGGGAATCCATTTGGCCCTGTAGGTTGGAGCTGACTGGCAGCACGGTACGCCCGGGCCGGTGCTCTGTGCGTCAGCTTGGTGGGTGCAATGAAAGCGGAAGCACCTCATGCCGGGGCTGTCGGAGCGGAGCGCAAAGCAACGCGCTAAGGCAAAGTAGGTACCAGCAGCCATGTACCAGTACTTGGAAAAGTCGTATGACGGTACATTTCGTCATGCGAGCCTCCAAGTACCCCGCTTGGTGCGACGGCCGTACGCCAAGGTTGGGAGCAGCGCTCTTGAAGCCTGGCCGAGTCCTCCCATTTCCCACCTCCATCAGCCCAGCCACACATTTGTGGCAAGCAAGTCGGTGTCGCTGTTACGGTGGTGGTGGTGGTGGTGGTCGGGGAAAGCCCAACCATCTGAGAGAAGTGACGGAGCATGCTGAGGTTCCACGAGAAGAATGGCGGATTGCCCATGCTTCGTAGTAGGCAGAGCCTACGGCCTCCCGCGCTCGTTGTGCTGCATCAGAGACAGAGCAATGGCCGATTCTGTGATGTGAGATCTCGCTCAGGCTTGCCAGAACGTGGGATGGAGAACTGCGTGGTTTTGCGTCGTGTGCACTCCGCGTGCTTCAAGTGCGAGATGCTCCATCCATGAAAAGGGACATGCAGAGAGGCACGCGGCAGGAAAGGAGAGTAAAACACAGCTAATCGCTATGCAAGACTAGGCCGTACAAATATAAGCCACAAGACAATAGCTTCCCTGCGAATCGTGGGGAGGAATACAGTGCGGTACGACTCTATTGCGCGAGTGCTTGGCCAGCAGCGGTCTGTGAAACACTGAATTCTCAGCAAAATGGTCTTTGTGCTCGTATGGCCGACACGGAGTGGTGCGGCACGACTTGGGTTGGCCAGGATGAGAGGTTTAGGCTAGTTTGAATTACAGCGAACAAGTAACCTAAACTACCCGCCAGGATGCAGCCCCCGGAAGCTGGGAACACGTCGCGACGCGATGGAGCGGGCAGCACAACATCTATGGATACCTGAATACCTAAACTCACAGACCTACCGCATTCGACATGCGCTCCGAGCTGAGACTGCCAGCTGCGTATGCGTTGGTAGGTAAGGAGCTGGCAGAGTCATCAGCGAGTGCAGCCACCGCGAGTCGCCCTGCGTATGGTAATATCTTGTGGACCGAATTTGCGGAGGCTTTGTGTGAGATGACGGGTGACCGGAGACGCGCAGGGGCTAAATGTTGCGAGGAATTGCCCAGACAGACATGCGAGCTAACGGCGACTGTGAGAGAGAGGTATGGGGCAGTGGACTGGCTTGGTCAAGCTCCTTCGCTGCCCAGTACGCCGCGTAGCACAACTACTCGAGCTCAATGAGACACGAAACAGAAGAGGTGGTTGTTGGCCCTCGCTGAAGGGGATGCCGTCAATGCGATGGACAGCATGCGCGTACATTTTCCCGCGGCTGTGCTCGTTACGAGTACTGTTACAGACAACTTGACGGCACAATCGTTGCTCTCCGACCGTGAGAGATTTGCATCAGGAAGCACCTCGATGCTTGAAAAGCCTCCGAGAGAGTACACGTACGAGCAGAAGCAACCAGGATCCGAGAGCTTCGCAGACACAGCAGGCAGAGCAACGGCGCCAGCTCTGATTGCGGCTTGTACACAGTGCGAAATCTGGGCGACTCATTACGGTACAACGCCTTTGTACTGTACCTCGGCGAGACGGCTGGCGCTGGGCTTGTACCTGTACAGTACCACGCAATAACACCCAGCGCGCGCGACGACGGGGCAAACGGGAGAAGCCACTTACTGGGCAGCGTCACAGTGGCCCCCCGTCAAGTCACCACCCAAGCGACTAGCACCACAGAACTCGAAGGAGGGTACCTCAGGGATAGAGGAGCGCAGGTTGGCGCGAAGCGCAATGCACGAAGTACACCGTCGCCGAGCACCGCGCGTGCCTGGTACAAGAAAAGGGAGAAAACGGTGAAGGGAAAGCCCAAGGAGCTCACGTACCTTACCTGATGGCCCGTCAGGACAAGCCTCTCGGAGAAGGAGGAGTGCCGGAAGGCGCTGCGAAACGGGCATACCTGCCTTACCTTGGCAGCATCCCGTTAGCATCACCAAGCAAGCCGCAACGCGCGCTGCAAGCCGTTGACTACCTTAATTCGGCTCACCTTACGGGCACATGTGCGGAGGGAGGAAGTGAGTGAGGCGTGCGAGAGGTCAAGGTGTGAGATGTGGTGGTAGTAGCACCGGCCGGCACCAGCACCAGCACCAGCAGCTCATGCCGCTGGGCTGGGCTGGGCTGGGCTGGGCTGGGCTGGCTAGGACGGGCTGGCCATGTGCAGGTACCTGCCCATACATGGCTGGGGCAGTGGTCGGCCGCGTTCCTCCACCCACACACGCCCACGCACCCGCACCCGCTTTCGCGCCCGCAATCACTCGCCCATAGTAAAAAGGCTGCTTGGCCCTCCCCCCCATACTGCGCTCTCCTCTCTCTCTTCTCCCATACAAATCCTCCCACCCAAATCCTCCCATACAAACCACCGCGTCTGCCTCGCAACACAACACGCGCCTTCGGTGAGTACCTCGTCTTTGCCCTGCATCGCCTCCCAATCGAGGTCACCAGCATCGCACCGTCGTCGCGCAGCGTGACGTCTGCTTTTTTTTCTTCGCCGCAGCACTTTTGGTTCTCTTTTCAGCCAGATTCCGCGTCGAGAAGTCGGTGCATCGTGCATCGTGGTGCAATTGCACTTTGGTTGCCGCTGCGTCGTCATCTCAACGGCTTCGTTACCGTTGGCGCGCGCATCTTAGCATCATCAAACCGCTGACAAGCCTTTCCGCCTCACAGAGCACGTTTTCCGCACCGCTTCCATTTTCTCCTAAAAACTCTCCCAAGGTAAGTAGACGCGCTTATTCGCCTTCCTTTCGAGCTTCGCAGGACGACCTTGGCGTCGGTCGCGTTCAATTGCCTTTGCCCCTCCCTCACCTTCACACTCACAACCACATCCACTTACAAACTCACTTACACTCTTGCTGTCGCGCTTCACGTTGCGCGCCTCGTATCGCGTGCGCAAGTTGCCACCACCATCACCACCGCAACCACATTACCTGCTCAACCCTCACTGCTATCCACCCTACTCTGCAAATGTTGAACCACCTTCAGCGTCAATTGCTGACAACGCATTACAGTCACATTCAAGATGCCTAAGGCCGCAGCTGGAAAGCGTGGTAAGGAGGTGAAGAAGCGCGGCAAGAAGGGTAAGGGTAATTTCCCCCACTGGGCTTCGCAGCATGGCCTGGCTGTCGAAGGATCGCGCGTGCGACCGTCGACTTGCCCAGATTTTGCGTCGCCCGAAACGTTTTGGTGCGAGTTCCCGTACTGACGATGGCAGACCCCAACGCTCCCAAGCGTGGCCTCTCCGCGTACATGTTCTTCGCGAACGAGCAGCGCGAGAATGTCCGTGAGGAGAACCCCGGCATTTCCTTCGGCCAGGTCGGCAAGATTCTGGGTGAGCGCTGGAAGGCCCTCAACGACAAGCAGCGCACTCCCTACGAGGCCAAGGCTGCCGCCGACAAGAAGCGATACGAGGATGAGAAGCAGGCTTACAACGTAGGAACGCCACGCTCTGATCACGCTCGTGTCTGAAGATGAAAGCTAATACACCCCGCAGGCTGAGGCTGATGACTCTTCCTAAGCAACCAACAAAGGTCGTACTGTGTGACCTCAAGTTGGTGCTCTAGCTTTCCTCTTGTCTTTTGGGCCGGGCGGTGTTGTATGACTGCGGGACGGGATGCGTGCTTTTGCTTTTTCAGGTGCAGGAAATCGGTGGAACTGGGTCTCAACAGTGGTTTTGCGATCTCGACAGTGGCCGGTATAGCTGCTGCGGGTCATATTCTCGGCCGCCAGTTCTCGTAAGCCGCCATGACATGATCATCCTAGAGCTGCGAGAAGACGTCAATTGAGAATACATGTACAACTATTTAAAGCCGACCATTTGTCTGCGTTACGGCCCGCTGTACCATTCTCGAGGCTGATGGCTTGTATTGGCCGAGGGGTTCACAGTGAGGCCTCAAGGACCCCAGATCGAGCGTTCCTCGGTGCTGCAGCTACCTTGTTACCAAAGCAGCACAGTCAGCTGCTAAGCAGGTGACGAGGCATGTGATCATTTAATGCCACGCTTGAGGCCTGAGGAATGTATTGGATGGCTGGATGCCGGGCGCCTGGTTATCCCGCTGCTCACTTTGTCCCTTAAGCATATAAAGATGAGACGCGGCGCCTCGACAGACATACAGACAGACTCCACGCCAATGAGTGCCCTGGCGACACCGAGATTGGGCTCGTCCAAGGGTGCGGGCACGTTCTCGATCATGCGGCTCTGCAGCATGCGATGCTCGGCCATCCAAGGGCCCAATCA
Organism: Tolypocladium endophyticum; assembly: GCA_024339985.1. Classification (NCBI taxonomy): domain Eukaryota; kingdom Fungi; phylum Ascomycota; class Sordariomycetes; order Hypocreales; family Ophiocordycipitaceae; genus Tolypocladium; species Tolypocladium endophyticum. The sequence continues at coordinate 80,542 of JALHBW010000021.1, read as the reverse complement.
ATAACCTCGCAGCGCAGCCATCGGCGGCCATTATGCTCCAGCCCGCTGCGCGAGCAATCGATTGGGGATCACGACGTTCATTCGTCATGCCACAACTGGCCGGCCACGATCAACGATCCGAACGCCGTTGCCGCATCAGATGCACTATGCAAGTGCCGTTGCCCCAGGCTAGCCCAGCCGTTCCTCCACTGGCGTCCACTCGCGTGCGTCGAGCCGCCCGGGGCCGACCCGGGTGGACATGACGCTTGCTTTCGTGGCAATCTGTGAGAAGCTCCCGCTGCTGCCAGACCTACCCGATGGGAGCACACCGCCGCGCATGATGCGAATGCATTCTCGCACCCAAGCGGGCTCTGGCGAGTGAGAGGAGGCTGCTTTATCCGTACGACACCAGGAGTCTTGGGCGTGATTACGCTTCGCACCGTTGCCGCTTCACCCAAGACTACCTTGGTCTTGCGCATGCCCAATGAACGCAATTCTCCCCCCAACCACGCATACGCCCGAGCAGTCTTGTTGGCGTGATGGCATCGTACCGTCAGGGTCACTTGGACGGTTTTCTTGTCCTTGGTGCTCCTTAATAAGACCTTGTCTGAGCTGTAAGCGCACGACGACGCCTGCAGATGCTCTAACCCTTTCCTGAATCGACTCGGCAGGCCTGCTGGTCCCCGCCCATTGGAGAGACAAAATCGTCCGTTCTGCCAGCCATCGGAGCGTGCAACAATTTCCAACCGCGCGGCTCTGTCGCTTGCTTGTTCAACAGTGTCTGCCAACACAGCGATTCAATTGAGCTCTAACAGACTTTCGTGCTTTGGCAAACCTCTTCCCATTTCAGCAAGTGACCAATCGTCGCGCCGCGTATCTGCCGGCAGGACATGCTTTCGAGAGGACAATGGGCGCGTCAACGGATCCATTGTCCATCGCGAAGTCGTTACAGGACCCGAGCTTTCGAAAATGATTCTCTAGTTCAAGCTGTATGCTAGAGAGCCCGGCCTACGTGACGCCATGGAGCTCACTGGCCAAATTGACGCGCACTTACTTCAAGGTTGCTGTCGGGAAGCAGAGAGATCCGACGTCGTCTGGTACCAACTCGAGGGTTGGCGCATTGCGTTAAACGAGCCAAGCACCCCCCATTTGACCACACTCATTGCAGAGATCAAAAATGGCAGCCGAATTCTCCGCGAAATCGCAGACCTCTCCCAAGTTCACCGGGACCGTGTCCCGTTGATATTGAACCCTTTGAATATTGCCCTGCCCTGCCTCTCGCGATCTTTGAGAGACATTACCGCCCACTATGAAGATCGAACGCGGCAAAAGCTCAACCGGTGGCGACACATGTACCATACGATGACAAACGAGGCTGGAGGTGTCTCCCTCCCTTCTCAGTTCATGGCCTATAACCAGTACCTCAGCTCCTTGCGGGACTTACTGATCAGGTATATCAACCCCTGAAATGAGCTCTATGTCGGTGTTGATGCTTTGAGAAGGTCGCCGAATTTTGACCTCAACATTCTGGAGATGCTCCGTCGCCAGATAATGCAGCTTCGAGAAGCAAGGGGCATCCGTCAGTCATGGCCTGACCTCTCAAAGAGCGAACGACTGATTAACATCGCTCACTTAGCGCCCCCTCCCATCCAAGTCGGACCTCTTGTCCGCAGCGATAGCTTGCCGTTGCATAATTCAGACCCAGTGAGTCCCAGCTGGAAACCTTGGCCATGCCGATGCTCTGACAGAGATACTGTAGACAGTGTCCTGGGCAGAGAATATCTTCTCTCTTCCTCTGCCGTCTCGGACAGCTCTTGGACGCAATCGGCAGTATGTCATTAATGAACGGCAAAGCACATGTATTAAGTCGTACCACAGATCAAAGTCTTTTGGCCCACACCAAGCGTGGGGTCACCTGGAAATTCCGGCCAATTCAAAGATACTTTTTCGACGGTACGGCCCAGGACCTCTTCGGCGCTGATGCGAGGGTAACCCTGACAATGACAGATCTTTCAACGACGATCAAATTTCTCTGACAGTTTTCCGAAATGGTATTGATAAGTCACCGTATCTGCTCTTGAGGATGTTTGACCAAGGCACACCCTGGTTCTCTGTGCGCGGTGCGCATGAGCTTTGCATCGAGAGAGATGGCAGCTCACTCCAGTTCACACGATGGAGCCGCACGAGGAGGGCCCCAAAATCTTGGGCAGTTCTCTGTTTCATGACTTGGGAAGGTAGGTCTAATACCGTGGCTCGATGGCTGATATCTGTGCCAGTCAGTAACGCATCGAGTCTTACCGTCTCCTTGTGGGGGCTCAGAGCTAACGTGCATTCGAAAAGAGCTCACACTTATGCACTCCACGTTTCTCTCCCTGAAAGCTCGCAACGCGCTCACCGTTTCGCTCGGCTCCGAAGAGTACTCTCTCTCCGGCGAACGAAGGCTCTTCCAAGCGTACGACCTTGTGAGGGATCCAGCATTGATTTACAAATCTAACCAAGTTATAGATCTATTCTTGACGACGGATTCAGACATTCTCTTCTTGTATACGAGGACAAGGCAACGGGAGCGCTTCGTCTCCACGCCGCAGTCTGGGGTGGAGAGCTTCGCCAGTGCCCTGTCTGGACTGCCTTTGGTTTGTGCCGCCTCAGATGCCCAATGACGTAGCTTGTTCACCCGATTCTCATGGCCAACAACAGTGACCCATCAATCAGCTTCACCGACCTGGCTCAAGCGCGTGTCTCGCCACAGGGTCCGCCTTGCCGACGTCCAGCTGTACGTCTTTTGTCGCCAGTACCGACAGCAGAATCAGCGTCGTGGAGCCATCGGAGCGTTTGAGATCTACTTTCTCGAAGACCAAGGTAAGCAGGGACAACAATCCCTCGCAAACTCTGTCTGATCTTGATCGTAGCTGCTCGGAGTTTCGAGGCAGTGTTCTACCGTCCTCAGGCTGGTCCAGCTATGGTAGCGGCTGGGGTATGATTCCAACTGCGAGAAAGGGAAGCACAGTTGGCGAATATTGGGTTCAAAAGTATTGGGCAGAATGTGTTTATAAACCTACTCTGCATCTCTGGTCAGAGTTTGAGAAGGGCCTTCACGTTTGAAGGACACAACAGCATCAGCGAGGCGATCATGGTATCAATGGTTTCGACATTATTTTGTGGCTTGCTACTCTCTGCGTTTTCAGGCATAGGCAAAATTTTGGCTCATCAAGAGGACGTTACAGCGGTACTGGCATTGCGAAACGATACGGCATTTCCACCCCCTCATGTTTCAAATTGAAAGGATGTCTCTTCTCGTCACAGAACTATTCCCACTCAAGTCCTGACGTCAGGCTCGTCCCGGCCAACGTGCTCCTTGAACTTTAACAGGCCCGTGGCAAACTTGACCTCGGCCTTGAGGAAGTCCTGGGCGTCCAGGTCGTACGTTGACGGGTCGCTGCTGTGCTGCTCAATGTACAGGCGGATGGTGGCGCCAGAAGAGCCGGTACCGGAAAGGCGGACCACGATGCGGCTTCCGGAAGAGAAGCAGGCGTAGAGGCCCTGGTTTGAGGAGACGGAGCCGTCCAAATCCGTATAGGAGAAGTTGCCCGCCTTGGTGACGGTGCGTTCTACGTTTGTCAGTCAGCTGGGTTCATTGATACGAGAAGGGAATGATATACCTCCGATCTTGCTGCCGACGAAGTTGGGATCCGCAACCAATTTCTTGAGCTCGCCAACGACCTTGTTCGCGCCATCCGAGTCGACGTCCTCGTAGTCGTAACGGGTGAAGAAGGTACGGCCATACTGAGTCCAGAAGTCCTTCTGGATCTGCTTAATGGAAGGAGTGACGCCAGGGTTCTGCACGCCGAGCCCGGCAATGATGTTCAGCCAGGCGACAATGGCCCACAGGCCGTCCTTTTCGCGGATGTGGTCGCTGCCGGTGCCGAAGCTCTCCTCGCCGCAGATTGACAGCTTCTTGGCGTCGAAGAGGGCGCAGAAAAACTTCCATCCCGTAGGGACCTCGTAGCAGTTGAGATTCTGGGCCTTGGCAACGAGGTCGACGGCGCCGCTGGTGGGCATGGAGCGGGCAAGGCCGTTGACACCATTCTTCTTGAAATAAGGGATGAGATGAGCATGGTGGGCGATGATGGCGAGGGAATCTCCAGGCGACACGAAAGCATTGGCGCCGTAGATCATGTTGCGGTCACCATCACCGTCGGAAGCGGCGCCGAAGGGGATGTTGTGCTTGTCGACAACCTCGACAAGGGAGTGAGCGTAGGTCAGGTTGGGGTCAGGGTGGCCGCCGTTGAAGTCTGGGCTGGGCTCGCAGTTCTGCGTGGCGCCAGTGAGACCCAGCTCTTTGTTGAAGATTGCCTTTCCGTAGGGGCCCGTGACGCCGTGGAGACCGTCGAAAAGGACCTTGAAGTCGGGGTGGGCGGAGAAGAACTTCTTGATGGTATCAAAGTCGAAGATGTCCTTGAGCATAGCCGTGTAGTCAGAAGTGCTGTCGATGATCTCGACCTCGAGTGAGCCGTACGTGTTTGTGCCAATGGTGGAGATGTCGATATCTGGAATGGCAGCAAGCTTGTAGGAGGTCAAGGTCTTGGAGGTCTCGTAGATCTTGTTGGTCACCGACTCGGGGGCTGGGCCACCGTTGGCCAGGTTGTACTTGATACCGAAGTCATTCTTGGGGCCTGTCCAAAATACGAACACGTCAGTTCTCCAGGTCCAAGTGAAGGGTGAGAGATTGACATACCGCCAGGGTTGTGGCTGGCGGTGAGCAGAATACCACCCGTGGCCTTGCGTAGCCTAATGATATGGCTGGCAGCTGGCGTGGACAGGATGCCGTCTTGTCCGATGAGGAGCTTCTTGACGCCGTAAGCGGCACTGATCTTGGCAATCAACTGGATCACTTCTGGGTTCCAGAAGCGGCCGTCGCCACCGATGACGAGGAACGAGCCTGGGGGGAGAAGATGGGCTGTTAGGGCGAGTTTCTGGGTGCACGTTGGCCGTTCTTCAAGGGGGGCTTATACCCTTCACGCCCTCGGGAATGGACAGCAGGATGCTGGTCACAAACGCTTCGCTGTAGTGCGGCTGCTGGAAGACGGTGACCTTTTTTCGCAGCCCAGAGCTGCAGTATTTGCGTCAGTGTTGAGAAACCATGGATGGGAACTGGCGGGGTTGGCGCTGGTCAAACGACGTACGTGCCGGGCTTCTGGTCCTGGAAAGGCGAAAACTCAACGGTTTGGACGTCCATGGCAACTGAGGTGACAAGGGCGACGTGTGAGGGAATTCAAAGAATCGAGAGACAGCCTTGGTGAAGGCGCGCGATATTGAGAGGATGTGGATGGGGAGAGGGGGGAAGCTCGAGAAGCTACCGACAGCTCTTGGTGGGGTGGTGCCGCCGTCCAAGAACTAATAGAGGGGCAATCGTAGGTGATCTGCGCCCTTGTCCACACTGTATGGGCTGCGCGGGAAGCACCTGAGCTGCACAGTGCGACTGTTGGATGCCGTTTAGACGAGCGGGATGCAGGCTTGGTTGGGAAACGAAGACCTCAGGGTGGCAAGCTGCAGGCTGCAGGTTCACCGATGGGGCTTTATGATGTCAATCCGCTTCGCACACGATCGATACGGGTGAAACGAGTGGTCAATTCTCCTCTCTCAACTTCTCTCTCGAGCTCTGCCGCGGCCTGTCTAGCCTGGTACTGATCATCCCACTTACACCCGCGACTCGCGTCATTGGCTCGCGCCCCGGAAAATGGCATCGCGATAGTACCTCGCCTCCTCGATGCTCTCGAGGATGTCGTCCCGCGCCAGGTGCCGTCCCTTCTTGGCCGGCGCGCCAGCCGCAACCTCGGGCGGGCTCCAGCGCCGGGCCGCCTCCTTGATGGCGCTGACATCGAGGATGCGATAGTGAAGGTGGTCGACGACGCGGGCGTACGGCCCACGCCGCAGGAACGCGCGGTCGGCGTGGACGCTGTTGCCGGCGAGCAGGGCCCTGCGGCGCTGCGGGACGAGCCCGACGATATAGTCGTACAGGCCCGCGGCGGCCTCGGCGGGCGTCGTCGTCGACGCCAGCACGGCGGCCGTGAGGCCCGAGTCGCCGTGCGTGCGAGTGCACCACTCGTCCATCTGGTCGAGGCGCGCCTGGGGCCAGTGCACGACGGCGTGGAAGCCCGCGTCGTCGACGATGTCGAGGTTGCCCGTGGTGAGGATGCAGTAAATCTCGAGTATCTCGTCTGTGTCCGGGTCGAGGCCCGTCATCTATTTCCAGGATGCCCGAGGTCAGCGGCTCACCTGTTCAGGGTGATTGATGCTCTCGTATATCCTCGTATGCCCATCCGCAATCACCCAATCGTACTCGTACGTACCTCGCAATCAATCCATACGAGGACATCGTCCGTGACAGCGCCACGCGCCGCGGCGCTGGCGTCATTAGCCGGCATTGTGCGTGCCTTACCGACTTTGCCACGACTTGCAGGCGGCACCTATCACAGCCCGGACAGAGCCAGCCTCGCTGTGCCGCTAGCCAAGTCTATCGGGATGGGTTGCCTCTTCGCCCGTCCCGTATCCTGTTGAAGGCACTGTGACAGTGTCGTTCAGAGTGTGCATGAATGCAAAAGGCTGCGTGAGATCCACTCCCAAGCCCTGGTAAAGCTTCCTTGGCGGCGTCCGACCCCCACCGTCAGCGGCTCCGGGGAACCTGCGGCACTGAAACGTTGCGTGCCGTATTCCCAATCACCGCGCCGCCATTGGCAGCCAGAGACCCCGGATTCGAGGCTGCCGGCGCGTGGGGCCACTCTCATCGACTCATCGAGCTCCCCTCGTGGCCTGCTCGTGTTACCGTATAACTGCGCTCCTCTGCTTCTCCTCTTCCAGATTCCAAACGGCTCGAGTCAGCGGACGCCAGGCCAGGCGACACTTCCAGTATCGCCTCAAGTGCTCGCGGCGTTTCTTAGTCTCACTGCTCCGGGATGCTCTTGATGTAACAATCAAGTCACATCTCATCCTTCGTGATACAACTCTTCGGAAGCACCTGCACGGGCCACATCCATTCAGGCACAAACCACGCCATAACGCCCATCATGGTCGGTGTCAAGGATCCAGAGCTCGGCGACGAGTACACCAAACCCCTTCCACGGCCTGAAATGTCCAGCAGGCCTCCCCGCTTCATCATCGTGGGTGCGGGCTCCCGTGGCCAGGCCTACGCCAGCGCCATCGACAAGGTCTCCAACGGCATCGTCGTCGCAGTCGCAGAGCCGCTCGAGTACAAGCGCGAGACGCTCGGCAGGAGGCACATCTGGGGCGAGGACGGCACCGCTTCCGAGGGCCAGAGCTTCTCTCACTGGCACGATTTTGTCGAGTACGAGAAGGACAGGCGCCGGCGGGCCGCGGCTGGTGACAAGGACGTTCCAGAGGGCGTCGACGGCGCCTTTGTCTGCGTGCTCGACGAGATGCACCGCGAGGTCGTCGTCGGCCTCGCGGCGCTGGATCTGCATATCATGTGCGAGAAGCCCCTGGCGACGACGCTCCAGGACTGCCAGGCCATGTACCGCGCCATCAAGCCGCTGCAGCGCACCAAGGTCTTCTCCATCGGCCATGTTCTGCGGTACAGCCCGCACAACGTCATGCTGCGCAAGCTGCTCGTCGAGGACCGCATCCTTGGCGACATCAACAGCGCTGTGCACACGGAGCCCGTCGGCTGGTGGCACTACACCCACTCCTACGTCCGCGGCAACTGGCGCAACCACAAGACGGCAGCCCCTTCGCTGCTCACAAAGAGCTGCCATGATATTGACCTGCTGCTGTGGCTGCTTTGCTCACCGGAAAAGGCCGGCCAGGGTGAGCCCCATCTTCCCGAGTCCGTCTCGTCGTCAGGCGGCCTGCAGTTCTTCAAGAAGAGCCGCAAGCCCCCTGCCGCCGGGACCGCCACCAACTGCACGAGGTGCCCGCTCGGCGACTCGGGCTGCAAGTACTCGGCCAAGAACATATACATGGGCGACAGGATCGGCCTTGGCCGCGGCAACACCAAGTGGCCCATCGACATCGTCGTTCCCGACATTGAGGACTACAAGACGCACGACGAGCGCGTGGCCGTCATGGCCCGAGCCCTCGAGGAGGACTGGGACGAAAGCACGCCCGCGGACGTGGTCAGCTCGCGCAACTGGTTCGGCCGCTGCGTATTTGAGTCGGACAACAATGTCTGCGATGACCAGTTCGTCACCATCACCTGGCCCGAGACGAACCGCCCGGCCAAACGCGTCACCTTTCACATGGTTGCCCAGACCAAGCGCCAGTGCGACCGCTTCTCGCGTTTCTACGGCGAGCACGGCGAAATTTACGCCGACTCAAAGACGATTGTCTTCGAGGACTTTGCTACGGGTGAGACCAAGACGTTTGTGCCGCACCAAGAAGACCTCGGCCACGGCGGAGGCGACTTGGGCCTCACGCGCCAATTCGTTCTCGCCTGTGACAAGGTCAAAAACCATGGCTGGGAAGCCGAGCAAGCGCAAAACGAGTTCATCGGCTGCACCCTCGACGAGGTCATCCGCAGCCACGCCATGGTTTTTGCCGCGGAGGAGGCACGGCTTGGCAAGAAGGTCATCGACTGGCAGCAGTACTGGGACGATGCAGTGGTCAAAGCAGCCCAAGTCTGATGTTTGACTCAACCGAGGCTATAGAATAGAGCATGACATGTAATGAGGAACGATCAAAGGGCTGGCCTCCCTTTAATACAGGATGTGAATCTGCCGAGTATAATGCCATTGGTCTTATTATGTTCAGGGCGTGGGTAAGTAAAATGATGCTATGCTCTTCTCTCGCAAGAATAGGCTTACAAATGCCACAGCAGTCCTTGCGCCCCGTGTCCGATTGACTCCATATAACGTAATTCTCGCCTCTTTCTGAGGCGTTCTTGGTAATATCCACCGCTCTTTGCTGCATGGCCATAGCCGCTCTGTCTTAGCTGAGTTCTGCCCGGTTGTTCTCATTGCCCAGCGGGTTCACAGCCGCCAGCTCGGTTGCTTGCTCATGTGGCTGCGCATGATGCATCGCGGGTGAAGTTGCGTGGTGAGTCGTCTCGCCTTGCTCGACCATGTTGGGGCTGGGCGTCGTGTGTGGCGGTGGCGAGCCCGTCGAAGGGACAGAGTATCCTGCGGCACCATTTTGCGGATACCCGCCTTGCTGCTGCGGAGGGTAGTAACCTTGGAAGCCCGGAGGGTGCTGCTGGTAGCTGCTGTGGGCCGAATACGGCTGCTGGCTGTAGACACTCGTGTGCGGATCGTAGCCTTGAGGCGGAGTACTCATGTGAGCGTTGTAGCCCTGGGGAGGTGGGGAGTAGTTCGAGTAGCCCTGAGGAGGGGGGGAGGTTGGAGGGTAGCCCTGCGGAGGACTCTGCGGTTGGCTCTGGGCCATGGGCGGCGAAGAGGAGCTCTCAGTGCTGGAGCCCTTGCCCTTCTTGTTGCGCCGAAGGAGAAGGAAGATAGCCGTACCGACGAGAGCGAGAGCGGCGACACCTCCCACAGCGCCTCCTGCGATAGCACCAACATTTGTACTGCTGCCGCCGCCGCCGGAACCGCCGCTGCCGCCACTACCACCAGCAGTTGTTGAGGCAGTTTGAGACGCACTTGTCGAACTACCGCCATCATCGGTGCTGACTTGGGTGGGAACTGCTGTGCTCGAGCCGAAACTGTGCGTTTTGGACCAGGCTGGGTCGTAGTCGAGGAGGACGCCGGTGCCGCTGACGGTGTTGCAAGCAAGGCCCGTGTAAGTACTGCCTGCGTCCTTGCCTGGGCCCGACTTCTTCATGAGATAGGTGTAACATGCGGGTGCCAGAGCGGAGCTTGGTTTCGTAACGGTCAGCTACACCCATCCAAGTCAAGATTGAACCTCCGCGCGGCGGTGCCTCTGGTTCACAAAGAATGAACGCGACAATGAGGGCATCACCCAAGCGGTTGCGACAGCAAGCAAGAGTAACTCACCAGCACACTGTGTGGTAATCAGCCAAGAGGCTGCATTCGCCAGCCTGCGAGGCGGCGTAGTCAATGCAAGTCGTCTGGATTTTTGAGCACTGCTGGTTGGGCTGACAGCATCCAATGTAGCCGGATACGGAAGCACACGTTGCCGTGTTGGCGACGCAGGTGAAAGAGTCTTGATGATCTGTGAGCCAGCAATTCGCGTCAAAGTCGCCGAGCGTCGCTTACTTCCATTGGACTGGACGAAACCGCACGTCGCCGGTCCCAACGTGTACCCTTCGAGGCGCGGCATCAGGTCCATGCGGCCGAAGACGCCTCTCGGCTGCGGGGCGGGCGTGGGCTTTGGCGAGAATCCCATCATTAGCTGCTCGGCCGCCATCTGTCCCAGATCCGTCTCTTGCGGCGATTCCCATGACGGCTCTGAGCCGGAGACGGCCAAGGCGGCCGGGCCCACGGCTGCCAGGCCCAGCAGCATGGCGGTGTAGTGACGCATCTTGTAAGCCGGCGTCGGTGCGAGAGGCAGGCTCGCCGGGAGTTGGAGACAAGACTCGGATCCAACAACGAGAAAGCTCGCGATACACCTTTCAGCAGACAATGCTGGAGAGAAGAAAAGATGAGGACTCTATCCCGTCAGCGGCAGGAAACCGCCGCAGCCTCCGGCGCACAGCGCGTCGCGCGGAACCAGCTTGGCCAGGGGTTGCGGATAATGGCATCGCCGCCGCTGATACTTCGTACGGTTTAGAGCCTCACTCTCATGGGTCTATTGGAGACCAGACAGGCCTTTGATGGGGTTCCCCATGCAGTAGTAACACTGCATTCTCAGCCCTGAGCCAGCGAAGGCGACGACCCTAGCTCGCGCCCCTGGTGGGTGGCGTTCTTCGACGACATCTCATTCGGCGGCCACTGCTGGCGGCTCGAGCTGAATACATCGGTCCAGTCACCCGCCCCAACTCCGGCATGGCGTCGTGGACTCTCTCAGGCTTCCTTTGACCTGGGCAGGCGGTGTCTTGTCGCTTCACCAGTTGTTGCCTTGCTCGACGGGGCAGAACAGCGGTTTCTCGCTTGTACAAAGAGGCAGGATGATGTATTCGCCGGCCGGCTCTGTGCAGCCGTGTCACACTCACGCGTATGGTGAAGCCATCCGAAATGTTGTCGTTTGTCTCCGCGAGCACCAAAGCAATGGCTCGCCGGCTGAGGTTGCCGGCACGCGCGGGAGCATATTTCAGCGCCCTGGCCAAGAAGAATGCTCCTCATCAAAACTGCAGCTACTCGAATGTAGTCAGCATGCGGCGAGAAGTTACCCCGGCTACTCCAGACGGAAATTGCAGATGTAGGGTAGGGTGCTTGCTTACCTCTCTTCCCTAGTATTAAATGGAGGACTCAGACGGGACAAAACAGTCGCCGTGTCCCGTGGCTTTGCAGACACACACAATCTCCCATTGGACCCGATTCTCCGGTGCAATCAGCCGTCAACACGACACTGGGGCTTACGAGTCCTGCTGCGAGCACGAATTCAAGACGAAACCGCGGACATTTGTCGGTGAATCACCCACATCATTTCGCCGTGCCACCATCCGATGGCAGGGTCCAAAAATATCACCTCGGGACGCGGGCGAGTGGAGGAGGCTGATGAGCTGGGCGAGCTGAGCAATGCCAGCTCCCAATCACGTCCGTATCAGTCCGTCTTTTCCATGAGCTGTACTGCCTGGACGGCCCCACCGTGCTGTCGTACATACTGCAGCCCAATGCTCGCACGTCGATCTCACATGGCGACACATGGGCACATGGATACGTGGACCCATGGGCACATGGAGGTATGTTGCCCGTCCACTCGTTGATAGTCGACCCATCTACTCCGTAGTTACAGAGAGGTGCGAGTGCTCCCAGTCCGTGCATGCCCTGATTTAATTTCGATATCCGAAGACGTGCAGGCTCGCCAAGCCTTTTCCCCAGTGCGTCGTCTCCCCACACACCAACCAGGCTTGACTTTGGGCCGCCTCTCCCCTGACAGAGCCGCATTGTCGTCTTTGTGGGTATTCTCCTGTCATATGCCAACCGAGCCACCTCATACCCAGAAGCCAACGCCATCTGCAGCACGTGTATTTCCAAGGCGTTGTGGACGGGCTGCTCGTCACCCGTAAATAGGCACGAGTATGCCAATCGCCAGAACAACCTTGGCTCGGAGCATGTTTGAAGAAGCATGAGCGCATTCGAACGGTATCACTGCTCTGTCACTGCTCTGGTTGGAGAGGTGAGTGCTGGCCATGCTGACCAATATATTTCTTAACATCTAGCGATAATCGATTATGAGCCAAGCCTGGACCGACGCAGCATCGCCAGAAAATAACGAGTACAGGGTAGCTCTCAATCCCACGCAAACGCCGTAAGAACTAAATGTTCGCATCTTCGATACATGGATGGAAACCACCAGACCCTGGCACTCAATATTACACTTTCAAACATGCTGAAAGGGCAGCTCCCTCTGCAGGCCCTGCCTCAGGAGCCCGTAACGATCGTCGTCCTCAGGCTTGATCTGGCCCTTGCGGAGCAAAAAGTCGAGCATGACCAAGCCGCTGTTCGGCTTCCACTCTGCGCGCTTTAGGTCCCTCTTGACGTCGTCCACCGGCTTCAGGACGAAGCCCGCGATTGCTCCGGGATCGCCAGGCTGTGGCACGAAATTCGAGTCGATCTTGAGGTCAAAGGTGAAGCGGATTCCCGGCTCCAGCTGACCCTGCTCGGAACCGGCTATCGAATCCTTCTTGTCGTAAAATGAGATGCGAGACCCATCCAGCACCGTGCCCACGAAGACGCCGCCTGTCGTCACCTTGCGAGACTCAATGTCGATGGCCAGTCTGGCTTCCTCCATGGCCTCGCGTCGCAGCGTCCTGAGCGCATCCATCTGGTCCACTGGGTCCATGGCTCCGGCAACCACCTGATCCAATTTTCCAGCATACGTGACATTCTCGGATCGCCTCGAGACCCAAATGTGCATGCTGGGCCTCCCGTCCACCTTCTTCATGGTGTAGACGTTCATGTGAACCCCAGTCGTCACAATACCAAAGATGCCCCTGAGAGGCGATGGCATCTTCAGGCCAGCGAGCTGGCCGTCGAAGCCGCGGATTGGATGGTAGTCGGCCTTTTTCCGCAACCATTTCGTAACGCCGCTGAGGACGCTGACGTTCTTCTCGCACAGTCTCACAAATGCCTTGCGGCAGATGTCAACGACGTCGTCGTCTTGGCCAACTCTCGGACTCAAGTGCACCTTGCGATCCGACTTGGATACTTGGAATCCGGTGTCTTCCCATCTCATTTTGGCCACAAACTCCGGGAGCATGTAGCCTACGGGGCCAAGGTGGTCAAGAAGGTGAAACTCCCAGAGGCCGGCAACGTCCTTTTCGAACTTGTTGCACTGGCAAATAACGTCGTAGAAGGATGGCATGTGCGCTGTTGACGCGACCGAGGTCAGTATCCACGGGTGGAAAACGGCTGTTGCAGGTGCGATGTTCGTTAGGGATCTCGCAACAGCATTAGCCGGCATCGCCATGGGCGTCATGTTGGCGGACATGTTGGCAGGTAAGTTGCTGGCAAGTTGCTCGTTTCACTCTGAGGCAGCCGTGCCCCGAAAGACGTCGAGTGAATCAATCGCCACACGCGCTGAACCTGGTTTGCTCGTGGAGACCCTGACAGGGTCTCAGATGCTGGTCTCTGTCGCAATGACGGACTGCAGCTCGTGCTGGGCCAAGGAGATGCCAGTGCCGTGGCCTCGGATTCACATACTCGTATCTTGTGCTCGAAACCAGCCCACCCTCCCGTCACAACCACCAAGGATGTGTCGATTTTGGAGTGAATCCCGAGACCGCTCTGGCCACCCCGTGCAAGCCACGGCTATCACATCCACGGTTCGAACCTCAGGGATGTCGACGACGCACGGCACGTTCCTGGCTGCGGACCCACGACCCAGAGCCGTGTAACCCGAGGAGGAGCAAACAAATGCGTTCGAGTTGCCATTGCCATGAACTTAATCCACGGCCACGGCACAGTGAGTATCGCCACAGTTCATGGGTACCAGATTCCTGGGACGGAAGGCCTCCGGTCCCCGTGTCGGGGGTCGTACGGCAGACAACCCTCTTGCCCATCGCGTGAGCGTGCATCCGCTCCATGCAGGCCGCTGCTCTAAGGCACACCGGGATCTCTCTTCCCTCCAGACTGCGAGGTGCAATTGGCCATGGCCCGGCAGCTCAGTTGCGCTTGCCGCGTCCACTGCGCGGTGGCCCGCAGCTTGCTCCCGTAAATATTTGCTTTTTGAGACATGGCCTTGTCAGTCAGTATTGGCTACCGGGTCGGTGTCGAGGGTAGGGTGCCATCCCGGTGGTTCGTGCATGCGCGCCTTCCGACGCCTCATGGCCGGATGCGAAGGGGCCTTTGCGGCCGAGCAGCGCTGATGATGAAGAAGTGCGTCTGTCCATGCCAGTACCGTTTGTGGTGGCGCTCCTGGGGTTGCAACGCTGTCTGTCAGCCAGATGGTGTTGGTCGACTGGTTGACCCTGGGCGACGGGGCGAGACGAATGGGGCCCGGTCCACGGCCACGTTGTTTTCACCGATCCAGGATCTCCTTGACCGGTCCGCTGCTCCTGCCGAACCGGGCGAATGAGCTACGGCGCAGGGAGCCAAGTTGAATGCACACGGGACGGTTTTGGAATGCATTGAGCATATCCGAGACTTGCGTACGAGGACGGAGCAGATAAGGTACTTTGCAATACTTGACACCCGTAATTAGATCCAGGCGCTTTCTGTGCTCGTGCGGGTAAGGCTGCACATGGCAGCGGCTTTTCTCGTGCATGTCATGAGCGCCTGCGCAGCAACCGACTTATTCGCATGCACACCATCACCGCGAGCTGCGGCGAACGACGAGGAACTCCCTAGGGGGTACATACTCGTATGTTAGTGGGCAGCCAATGGGGCCCCAGGGGTGTCGGCAGGTGGTAGATTGCAGCCAGCGGCGGCCAGCAGTGTCCAGACATTACCCGGCTCCTGATTGGTCGAGGCTACTTACCTAATATTCCTCGAGCCCCGACTGGCGACGACCTCAACCTCTGGTCGAAACCAGCGACGAGCTGCCATCGACCAGCCTCAATCAACGACGCCAGCCCTGCCACAATGTTCGCCGCACGACAACGGGCAGGCTGCATCGCCCGCCAGCTGCAGCGGAGGACGATCCGCAGCTACGCCTCCGAGGCCCACGGTCACCACAAGGCCGCCGCTGTCAACGAGTCGTTTGGGGTACGTGGACCGCCACCACCGCTGGCCCTCATTGCGCGAGCCTGGAACATGATAACATGATGCTAACCAGAGCGTGCCGCTGTGCAGAAGGGATCTATTGCCACCATCGCCGCCTTCTTCGGGGGCGTGCTGTTCTACCAATTCGTGCCCTCAAAGGGCGAGGACTCGGCCATCACAAGCCTCATCAACAAATACACCTCGCGCGCGGAGGACTGGGAGGAGATCAACGCGCTGCACACCAAGGCTATGGAGCAGGCTGGATTTGACCGAAACCTCTTTGAAAACGCATCCAACAAGCACCGATTCGTCGATGTTTCATACCCCGAGTACGTCGTGCCTTTCCCTTGGCGGCACGCAAGGTCGCGCGCACAATGACTGACATGTTGCAGGGCCTTTCAATCTCATGCGCCGCGAAACATCCAAGCCGGGCACCTCATCTCCCTCGACAATGTCGTGGAGCACTACAGACAGCAGCACTTGAAGGCTGAGGAGCAAAAGGCGAAGAAGCTGGCGGAGAAGAACTAGGGTGCACTTGTATATCTGCCGACGATACGATAAAAGAGATTCCTACGTCAATTCCAGTCATTGACGACCATTTTCATTGTCCATATCCGTAATCTTGGCGCATTCCACGTGCTGCCTTTGGGGGTGGCATTGAGCTCAGAGACGGACGTGGAGGGCCTGGTTTGGTCGAGTCCGTGGTTTGAAGCCCCCGTGTGAATCAAATTCGATCCTGTTCTCCCCAGCTGCTGCCAATTCTTGCCTGCACTCGCTCAAGCAATAGTCCCTTATCCTTCCCTCCGCAGTTTGCGCCTATTCTTGTGTGAAGCAGTCCATGCGGAGCAACTCGGATCTTTCTTGTGCCTCTGTTCGGACCCATTACCTCTAGACGACATGATTTGGGGTCGTTAAAGCACTGGAATTTTGACAGGTAAGCCAAAGCATTGGGAAGTACCGGACAGATGCGATATTGCGAATGAAGAGCGAAAGGCTGGCCCATCTAAACTTCTTTGGTTTGAGATGCTCTACGGTGACGTTTACGAGCCGTACGTGAAGCACAGCTTTCTCCTCAAACACCCTTGAGATAGCTGCGAAGCGTGTGAGCTTCTGACAGACAGCATTGAAGATAGTACTACTCGTACAGCGCAGATACGTTGCCTAAGCACTTTTCGAGAATCTCCCGACGACGTTCAAGACCACCATACAACCATTCAGGGCGACCAAGTCGTCAGAAAACCTCTAACTCGCGGGCCACCGCTGGTCCAGGTTGAGTCACAGAGCTTTCCGATAAGACATGTCCCGTATTCATACATTTCTACGTAGCATAGGGGAGTCGACGACTCCTTACGCAGATGCCATGATGACTGCCATAATACGGAACGTACACGTGCACTGGCATCGAATGGATGTTGCCTGGCCAAGAATCGCATGAAGCCGGAGTGATGACTTTATGTCTGGGCTGCGTTGCGGCACACTCGAGGATACGCTGGGTCTCACACATCAAGAGCTAGGGAAGACCAGCTTGAAGCCAGACGAAGCACTTTGCGATGAAAAGAGGACAATGCTCCTTAATTGTACTATCATGGTACCCATTGCCATCAGCGACTTCGATAGAGGCATCGCCACTCTACCAAACCCATTCCGTTTCGCCCATAAATGTCCGTGAATGCAGAAATCACCCGAGACCACAAGCACCTTACTTGAGGGGAATGAAACGAGAAGAGTGCGTAGCACCGATACCGGGACGGCCGTGCTTGACGGGCTTGCTGTGCGAGGAGTCAGTAACGATATGATGATTGCCATGCCGCCCAGCAGGATGACGTACTATGAGATAGAGAACTCAGCCAGGTAGTGGCCAACCATCTCAGGCTTGATCTCCACCTGGTTGAACTCCTTGCCGGAGTAGATACCGATAACGCTGCCAATCATCTCGGGGACGACAATCATGTCGCGGAGGTGAGTCTTGACGAGGTCGGGCTTCTCGTTGGGCTTGGCCTCCTGTTTGGCCTTTCGGAGCTTCTTGATCAGGCCCATGGGGCGGCGCTTCAGGCCGCGGTTGATCCTGCGGCGGGCACGGGCGTGGACAACATCGCGCAGCTGGTCGGAGCTGAGGTCCAGGAGGCTGTAGGGAAGAGAATCAATCAGCACAACCCTCCTCCATCAAGCGTTTGTTTCCTCGTCTCTTCGAAAGTGCGGCGTCTATCCGTATCGTCCGAGGAAAATAATAGCGGCAACGTACTTGTCAAGGTCGATTCCTCGGTAGGAGAACTTGCGGAATGTTCTTCTCTTCTTGATCTCGGCGGCCTCCTCGGCGTTCTGTAGCACCACCGTCAGTCACCCGTACTCGGTCGAATATAACAAGAGCTGTCGCCATCGCGGGCGTCGTGGATATCGCAGGGCACACGTACGTATTCGTCAGCCATGTTTGCGGTCTTGTTGCTATCGATGCGCTGGGTATCGACGAGCGAATGTGGTTGCCGGGATGGAGTCGTGAAAGCCTGTTCAGTCGATTGCGGGTTGGCGAGCTAGGCACTCTACTCGTAAATTTTGCTGGTAGGGTTTTCGTGCCCTCCACCCCTCTCGTCACGTGGTTTTGGCGACCTGG
Source organism: Tolypocladium endophyticum (assembly GCA_024339985.1). Classification (NCBI taxonomy): domain Eukaryota; kingdom Fungi; phylum Ascomycota; class Sordariomycetes; order Hypocreales; family Ophiocordycipitaceae; genus Tolypocladium; species Tolypocladium endophyticum. Next base: position 62,725 of record JALHBW010000021.1, on the reverse strand, counting down.
CTGGTTTGGTGCGTCTCCCGCAAAAATGGGTTGCCTAAATGGGGTAGTCCCAAAGCCCGGCGGCATCTTCCGCCGATTCCGAATGAGAGATGGTCCGAGCTTCTTGAGAGGCATGTGCCGACGACTCGAAAGTCAGAGTGGCCTCGCCAAGCCGACAATCTTCGAGCCAATTGCTGACATCACCTGAGACCCCGAGCTCACAGGCCCGCGGCTCACGCAACAGGGCGGGAGATGAGCACGCCTGCAAACGCGTACAATGGCTTTGCGCTTTGCCCCGGGCCATTTTACGCAGACAGCAGATCACGAGACATGGCCATGGTGCCGTGTTCGTGGGCGATGCAAAACGTCCCCGGTCAGGAGCGTACACTGGGTCACAGACAGCTCTTTATCCTCTAAGCCGTTGAGATGATCAATAAGGAACCTTCGCTTGGATATTCCGCGGAAAGTGATTTGCCGTGCAGAGGGCAGATCCTCGAACGCCGACAATTGTTGGCCCTTGCGCCGCCGTGTCGCTCTCCATTCAATTGGCTATATTCTGGACAGCCTGGCGGAGCAAAGCCTTGGAGTCGAGGCATCCCGTGAGGCTGCCGGGCCGTCTGGTCGTCGTCAGCGCATTTGCCGGGCCGACCGCTGCGTCGATTGTGGAGCCTGGCCAAATTCACGGCCTCTCCAGACACGGGATTGCTATTGAGATACGATACCCTGCATCCGAGCCTGTGGAGAGCTCTCATCTTTATATTCGGTGAATGGAGTCCTGAACCCCTCTGCTTGAGTCAAGCTGCTCGTAGCTGGTCTGGGCACCCAAGCCATGGCGTCGAGTGCTTTATTCTTCGTGCTTTACGTTGGGACAGTGCTACTCATTTCATATTCCGTCCTTTTCACAAGGCTTTGGTTTCAACCCGCATGCCATTGAGATGGTCTTAGGTGCCTTGTGCCTTGCAAGTTTTGGGCAGCGACCAAATTCTGCTGGAGCCGGCAAAGCCAGCAAGGGATGCGCTTCTTGACCGTGGGACGAGTGCGAAGCCATTCTGGCCGGCGCGTGCCTTGGCAGTCTCGGCGTCGTTTCGTCTCCGCTACGAGAGGCTGCCAAGCCTCGTGCTGTTGTAGCCAGCACCGAGGCTCACACGAGGAGGCCCGGCTTCGCCGCGCTTGCGACCTTATATCTCCCAAAGCTGCCTTTCTTAATCAATTCACTGCTTCACCGCCTCGCATCCTCTGCAATTCTGTTCTCGCCTATTTGTAGGTCCAGGTTTCGCCCGGAGCCTTACTGGCAGCTAGACCCCAAGTTGTCTTCGCCAAGACACGCCTAGGCTCCTCCGCACTTGGCTCGCCCAGACGGCTTGACGGTTTTCGCAAGTTCGGGCCCTTCCTCCCCATTCTCCTCGTCACATCTGCGTCTCCTCTCATCGCCCGTCTTCGTGGTCTATCTGCAGACCGAGGTCCTGGACGGCGACGACGTGCCTAGGCGATGAACGCATGCGCCAGCGGCGTATAAGATAGACCACGAATTGTCATACGAGCTGCCTGACTGGCCAGAGACCACGCTTACCGTTATAAACCGGCCAGTCCCTGCGGCAGTGTCCTTGGGGCGAGACTCTATCAGCTATACACGAACTCTTAAGCCGAGAGAGTTGGCATTTGGCTGTCGTTCTGAAGTACGATGTCGTTACCGGAGCCGGCTACAGGTCTTTCCACCCATCTTCCGAGCATAACGGCCACGGCGGCAACATGGTCACCGTCGAAATTTGCCATTCGCCCTTCTCAAACCAGCGTATCCGAGGACCATCATGCTTCGACCCAGGTGTTTCCGCCAATGACGACGCATTGGAGCAGGCCACGAAGCTGCACCTGGACGTACGTCGCTGATCCCGAGAACCAGCCTACCTCGTCCGGCGCCGTCGCCTGGCTAGATCTGGAACCCATTCCCGGCGCGAGCACACTGTCCTGCTATCCCGATGACATGTTTTTTCACGATCGCACTGGCGTCTTCAGCCCGGCGACCTGCCCCAATGGTTGGACAACCGTCTCTCTTCAAGTCAACACCGACGAGGTTTCGTCACTGGCGACTACTACCGCCGTGTGTTGTTCATCGTATGTTGTGCCTCTACAAAGCCTCGCGCTCTCTCCCGCGCTTACCTGATATTCATAGCAATTACGATCTCCATGGCTCCCATTGCAAACGCTCGGTCCCGACGGTGCTGGCTGTCCCCATCAGTTATAACCGCACGGGTGGGACCTACGAGATCTTCACAGATTCAACTACGACACTTTACGGTGCCACTATCGCTGTGAACACTATCCGCGCGCTGTTCATGGATCAGGATCGAAAGCGTCTCGGCCTCTCGACCGAGAGCGAAATAAGCGAGGACGACGTGCCTGATGATGATGAGGGCTTGTCCTTGGGCGCTCGCCTTGGCATTGCTTTCGGCGTCATCGGCTTCGTTTTGGTGTGTATCGGGATCGTTACATTCTGTGTGTTGAGGCGTCGACGGTCGAAAAAGAGACAGGCCAAAGACCGGAGCCAGGTACTGGAGCTCCGGGTTGCTCATGGGGGCCGTCTTGGTGCCTTTGCTCCTGAGGGCCATGGCTTTGATGTGCATGAGCGATCTGCTACAGATCCACCACCGGCATATGAACCATCGACCGCGACGAGCAGTTTCGTAGAGCCTGAATGTGAAGCTCTGGACTCCCGAGATGATGAGATCAGAGCCCTTAATGAACAAAAGGCTGCTATTCAACAGCGACTCGAGGAGCTAACGAGTATCAACTCAGAGGATGCTCGTGGTCGCGTGCGCAACGACTAACAAGACGGAGGGTTTCCATGAAGAACACGTCGATTTCGCTATGTGGGATAATAATCCTGGCCATGATACCCTGTTGCAATGTAATTCGGTTGTTTTGGGAAAGTAAGGCTCAACGGATGGGAATTTAGTCGTGAGACGAACTACATAATTAATAACATCGCCATACTGGGCCAGTCCGCTCACAGAGGGTGTCCGTTCAGACCTTGGTGTACTCGGATGAATTGCAGTGCTACTTGTAGCTTACCCTACCTTCGACTGTAACCCCCCGCCCGACGTGGGGTCATGGTGCAAGTGTTGCAGCAATCATGCCTGGCGCCAGTCAATATGAGGAGACGTGCAAGCAAGGCACAGGTAATTGGTCACAATGCGACTTTCAGGAACGGGCTGACGCCGTGATTGATATCTGCGAGTTCATGAGCAGGGCCGCGGATGTCAGGTTTAATCTCGAGCACGGGTATGGCTGCACTAATAAGATGCTGAGAGGGGCAAGGAAATGTTAGCATGTCCCAGCAGCGGCCCGTGCCCCCCACTAACTCGTGAACTTGGCTGAGGTACTTCATACTTTGAAAGCATCAAATGTTGCTGCTCCCAGCTACGTAATCTTGCTTTGTCGAGTTGACTGCTGCGTAAAGGGATGGAGTGACCGTCCGTACAAAGGCACAGCTGCGCATCAAGCTTGGACCGGATCTGGTGTTTCTCAGGCGGTACGCCTCCAATATGCTCGACACGGGAGACTTAAGGCTTGAGCGCAAGCCACCCCCTGCATCGCGAGGACGTAGCTGCGGACAATTGGCGGTGAGGGGTTCCATGAACCTGGCCTCGCAGCAGCAGTTCCTAGCAAGCGCGGGTACCGAATACCACTTTGAAACCCCCCTCTAACCCCACTAACACCCCTGGCGACGACATCAACCCCGCCAGCCTCATGCCCAGGTCGTCCGAACATCCAATGCAGCAGGGTGGGAATCCATCAGGAGACTCTTTCCTCTCACAGCAAGCGCTGCGCGCGAATATTTTCTGCCGTCTTGAGTTTTGCCAGACCAAGCTCGCCATTAACCAGTCCGTGACATTGTTCTAACAAAATGACGAAGGGCGAGGTGAGTCCTCCACAGTGGTTAGCTGGGCGTGCCTGCCGTGACGATCCAGGGCCAATGGGCTTCCCATTGATCCCCTGAGACACGCTGTCGTGCTATCAACACCGCTCGCTAACTGGCTGCTGGCAAGATCCTTCACCTTCACTTGGGGCAGGCTGGTACCCAGCTGGGTAACTCTGCCTGGGAGCTGTATGTAAAGCCCCTCCTTGCCAGGCTCTGAATCTCGTCGCACTTGCCTCAGGTGATGCTGACTGTAATGCTACAGCTACCTCCTGGAGCATGGTCTCGGCCACGATGGACGGCCTGACCCTAATGCCAAGGACATCGGCGACCCGGGATCTTTCGAGACGTTCTTCACCGAGACAAGCAGCGGCAAGCATGTTCCTCGGTCCATTTTCATGGACCTTGACCCGTCCCCCATCGACGAGATCCGAACCGGCGCCTACCGCCAGCTCTTCCACCCCGAGCTCTTGATCAGCGGGAAGGAGGATGCAGCCAACAACTACGCTCGTGGCCACTACACTGTTGGCAAGGAAATGATTGAAAATGTCATGGACCGCGTTCGCCGGGTTGCCGGTACGTTTAGCCAGGGCGTCTACAATGGGCCGCGCGATGTGTCGGGGCGCTAACTCAAGCGTGAAATGGCAGACAACTGCCAGTCTCTTCAGGGCTTCCTGATATTCCACTCTTTCGGCGGCGGCACCGGATCTGGCTTCGGTGCTCTGCTCCTTGAGCGCCTGGCCACCGAGTATGGCAAGAAGACGAAGCTCGAATTTGCCGTCTATCCCGCGCCGCGCACCAACACAGCCGTTGTGGAGCCGTACAACGCCGTCTTGTCAACGCACAGCACCATCGAGAACTCCGACTGCACTTTTCTGGTCGATAACGAGGCCGTCTACGACATTTGTCGCCGAAACCTGGATATCCCCCGGCCTTCGTACGACCACCTTAACCGACTGATCGCGCAGGTGGTCAGCTCCATTACCTCATCGCTTCGTTTCGATGGCGCCCTCAACGTCGACCTGAACGAGTTCCAGACCAACTTGGTCCCTTATCCCCGAATCCACTACCCTCTCATCAGCTACGCCCCCGTGGTGTCTGCCTCCAAGAGCGCCCACGAGGGCTTCAAGGTGCATGACCTGACATTTCAATGTAAGTTGCGTGGGGCTCAATATCCAAGTATGAATGAAGCTAATGACGTGTCGTAGGTTTTGAGCCCAACAACCAGATGGTCGTCTGCGACCCGCGAAACGGCAAGTACATGGCTGTTGCTTTGCTGTACCGCGGTGATGTCGTTCCCCGCGACTGTACTGCTGCTATCGCTGCTCTGAAGGCCAAGGCGTCCTTCAACTTGGTCGAGTGGTGCCCCACTGGCTTCAAGCTCGGTATCAATTACCAAAAGCCCATGGCTGTTCCTGCGTCTCCCGAGGAGGGTGGTCTTGCAGCTGTTCAGCGCTCCGTATCCATGCTGTCCAATACCACTGCCATCGCCGAAGCCTGGTCCCGTCTGGACCACAAGTTCGACCTCATGCACAGCAAGCGTGCTTTCGTGCACTGGTACGTTGGTGAGGGCATGGAGGAAGGGGAGTTCACCGAAGCCCGCGAAGATCTTGCTGCTCTTGAGAGGGACTACGAGGAAGTTGCGGCTGATTCGTTTGAGCCCGAGGAAGACGTTGAGTATTAGATGTCGGACGAGCATGTTCCGCTCGTCACCGAGACTTGTACCCACCCGGCTCATTGTCTTTACACCGCAGCCCTTGTTGCGGAAAGCAAATCGGCACGCCCCACAGGTTGAAGAAGCGCTGAGACTGCTCGATACCGTTGACCTTGCCTGAGTGGCTGGTTGAGATGAGGAGGTGCTTGTGGTTGTTGAGTTGCCCCTACAGCCCTTTAGGAACCGGTCCCTTGAACCAGATCTACGTGACGCGAGGTCATGTCATTCGGCTTTGTGAATAAGCAGGCAGGCAATTTGAAGTTGATATCCCCCCTTTGTTTCCGTAGTTAGACTGCTGCGAATCGTGGACCTTCTTAGCAAAAACTCCGAGACAAGAAAGTAGGAGCTTGGCATCAGTAATCAGCATGACTACCATGTCCTCCTTTTCATCTATGAAGTATGTCAGGGTATATATTTACACAAGCCACGTGCTCAACTTTTGTACCCCGCCCAGGCCAGTCACCACGGCGCCGACAGACTAAGTCGAGCTCTTCTTCTTCCACGCCGTAGCTCTGCGGGCGCTCCGATTCTGCGGCTTGCCGGGCTTGCCCTTTGACTTCTTGCCCTTCAGATCCTTGGGGAGTGCATCCCTGGACGAGGCTCTTCTGCCTTCGAAGACAATCTGCTCCGGCGTCTTCATTCCTGCATGCGCGCCTTTGGATGCGTCATCGCGGCTCTTGTTCCGGTGCATTGCAGCACCCGCGCGGCCGAGCAGCTTGCCAGCACGTCCTGCAGCGGCCTGCTGCTCGGGTGTGATCTTGGCCTTGTACTTGGTGTTGCGGGTGGCGCCGTCGGCGGCGTTGGCCTTTGCCTTGGCGCGCTCCTGGGCCAAGACCGTCTTGCGCGGGTCCTTTGCTCGAGTGACGCGGAGCGCACGGGGAAGCATCGGAGGGAACTTCTTTTCGTTGAGAAGCAGAGCGGCTTCAACGTCATTTCCATCCTACTGCAGGTTAGAAGTGCTCAAAGGCACTGGCGAGAGAGGAATGGGACTCACGTAGAACTGCACATAGGCAAAGCCTTTGCCGACTCTCGTCTTGGGATCTCGCACAACACGGACGTTCTCGACCTTGCCCTTCTTTCCAAATGTCCGCCATAGACCTTCCTCGATATCTGAGGGAGTCTTGTTGCGCTTCTTCTCAACCGTCTTGCCCTCCTTGTCGGTGTTGAGAACCGTCTCGTCGTCAACGAACCCGAGGTTGCCCACGAAGACGCATCGCCGATGGTCCATGGGGCTGGGATGGGCAATGCTGTCCACACGGATGTGGCGGCCTAGGACTTCGCTGCCGTTGAGCTCAGTGACGACCTTGCGCACGGCTGCAGGGGAGGAGAAGACTGCGTAGGCGTTGGCGGACTTTGTGGTGGCGTCCATGAGGGACTTGGTGATGTAGGCAGCGCGCTTGGGCATAGAGCCAGTGGAGAAGGCGACAGATCGGAAACGGATCGACTCGAGCTTCTGAGGTGGGGTGTCTTTCTCATCAAGGACGGATGACAGGTGCGTCATCAGCGTCTTCTTTGCTTGCTTGGAAGAAATGGCTTCCGTGGACACATTGCCGAGGAAGACGGTCCGAGATGCCTTTTCCACCTCTGACACGTTGGGCTCGGCGGCTAGGGACTCGTGTACGGGAACCGCCTCGGTAGCATCTTCTTCTTCGTCGTCCTCTTGCTGAGCCTTGAGGCGTTTGCCCAGGGGCGCAGGCTCATCATCTTTGGTCAACTCGGCCAGGTATTTGGCCTCAAGATCCTCGTTGTCGTGTTTTCTCTTACGTTTCCGCTCTCGTCTTGGTTCGCTTGCCTCAACCTCGGCGGCGGGGGCGACCTGCTCCTTGGACGCTGACTTCGAATCGTCCTCGCCATCAGCACCACTGGAAACGCCTGCAACGTCTACGTTCTCGCCTTCGTCCTCATCGCTGTAGTCCAGCTCTTCGCTTATCTCGGAGAGCACTTCGTCGTCGCCCTGCTGCTCGTCGTCGACGTCGGCCACCAACACGGCTCTGGGCTTGGGCTCAGGTTGCGGCTTCTGCTCCAACAGGGCCGAGTAGCGTGACTTGGCAGGTGCCTTCACTGGACCAGCCTGCGGCAAAAGTTAGCCAGTTCGAATTGGCATTGCAACGCAACATTGCGCGGCGAGCGAACATACACTTGCTGAGAAGAGCGCATCAAGGGTGGGGTCGATGGCCTTGGAGGCAACGCCGAGCGCGGACGCTCCTCTGCTTGAGGTGTCAGCCAAGAGAACGCAAAACAGCAGCACAGAAATTAGGACATGGAGTATAGAGATGGCAATTGCAGCTCGACTCACCTTTTCGGCATCTTGGACGGGCTGCTGGCGGAGCGTGGCCAGCAAAGAGTCGGGCGAGCCTTGCAGACACCAGCTTCTCAGACGGCCACAGGAAAAAAAATGCGGACGGTTTTCTGCTGGACCCAGAATTTCGGAGACGCCAAGCGCAGAGCCTCGCGTGCGTCATTGGCCTCTGAGGCCGCGGCTGGCCGGTCGAGGCCCCATGATGGCGTCTCTGCCGCCGCTGACCGCCCGCCGCCGTCACGCAGCCCGCTCTCGGCTGACTTTGGTGCTGTCGGGGCGCTGTCGGGGCGCTGCAGCTGCCAGCACAAACCGCCTGCAGCACCAGCACAGCTGCACCCTCCACTCCGTCTCGTCCTCCCTCTCCCGCTCTCTTCCCGTCTTGCTCCCTCTCCCGCCAGAGCAACCACCCGCGCTCGAGTGCTCCCCCGTGCTTCTCCCACGCTGTTTTCCACTTCTCTTGACCCGAATTGCGCTGCCAGACACCGCACGGCACCGACTTCCGCGCAGCCTCGTCTTTGCGGCCGCTGCTCTGCGAGCTGCTTTGCCTCCACTCCTGCGCCGGCTCGGGCCAGCCCATCGACGAGCCCGCGCCTCGCACGCCGCAACTGAGCCCCCGCGACCCGCGCCCTCTCTGAATACTGACGGCGAGCCCTCACGTCTCTCCGTCTGACATCGTCATGGCGGCCACTGCTCCGGCGCCCGGCGCCTTGTCGCCGTCGGCTGCTGCAGACGTGGACCTCGAGGACAGCAACGTTTCCAGCCCCCTCAGCGAGGTTGACGACGGCGACGCCAATGACGAAATTGAACACATGCAGCTCGATGCCCGTGGCGACAAGTCGAGTCTCAGTGGCGACGATCGCAAAGAGCCCAACGACGAGGGGTCCGACTCGGACAGCGCCCTCTCCGACGCTGCTTCGGACGTCAACTCGGATGCCAACGACACCGAGGCAGAGACGGAGCGACTCTACGACACGCCAAAGAACCAGAGGCAGCGAGACGTGGTTGTCGACCAATTCAACAACGGACAGGTCTTCGAGCACACCCCCAGCAAGCTGCGCCGGACAGTCAGAGCTGACGCACACGGCGATGGTCGTGATGATGATTCGCTCTCCGGTGACGACGCATCGGTTGTCTCCAGCCCAGGAAGAGGAGGCGACTCGCCTACGAAGCCCACTACGACTCAAAATACGAGCATTGACGACGAGGTGAAGCGAGAGTCACTGGAGCGCAAGCGGAAAAGATCCCCGGTGGCCGACCAATCCGAGTCGGACCAGCCGCTTAGGAAACGGACCGCCTCGGTGGGACCCCCGAGCGCCAATGCCGACGCCGACGCCGACGATGAAGCGCCGATGAACGAAGACGATACCACGTCGGCGAACCCGCAAAGCGGCCACCAGTCTGGCGGCGAGGATGAAGCTGGCTCGGCGTCCAACCGAGACACGCCCGCTGAAGCTCCGGAACGAGAAACAAGGGCGACGAAGAAATTCTCGCGCAATCCCGCGAAGCGGAGAGGCGCGTCCGCTGTCGACACGCCTGGTGAAGTGGGTAGCGACACCCGAGATGAGCAGCCAGACGTCACGGTTGAGGACGAGGCAGAAACACACGAAGAGGAGCCCGAAGGAGATGCGGAAGAGGAGGCAGATGCCGCAGCCAAGAACATTGAAGAGAGTAGGTGGCCGATCTTCCACCGCATCCGCGGCACAACTAACGAGTACGTAGTGGAGCGGAAAAGTGCCGCCTTCAAGGACTGGACACACATTGAGGAGATGTTCAGCACCTTTAGAGACAGGTTCGTGCCGATGCCTCTTAGCCGCAGTGTGAGTCTGGCTAACACGACTCCGCAGATTGTATAAGGACCGATTACAGCGCCTGGAAGAGGAAGAACGATCCCTGCTCGCCGACGAGCCAACACATCCTGAATATCTGAAGATGAAAAAATGCATCGACGACCGTTTGAACAAGAGACTGCACGAGATCAACACTGAGTTCGAGTTGCGGATGCAGGCCCATGAGCGACGTGCGGTGGCACAGCGCGCGCAGATCTGGAGCCAGTTCTATCAGGCCATGCGCGAGAAGAGGGAGCAGGCCCTGGAAAAGCTGAACCAGCAATGGTACGAAGTTCAGAGTGCTCGGCGCAGCGCCCATAGCCTGCCTGATTACGGCTTGCTGTTTCCCAAGGACCCGGCGCAGCGGGTCAGGAACGCCATAGCGTACAACACGGAGGTTTCGACACTGGCAGGTCTGGCCAAGTTCGAGGGCTTCCCAGCCGGCCCGGAGCTCAAGGGGGCATCGGCAGCCGAGATAGAAGCCGACTTCGGTACCATTGACGTATGACTTGAACCCGCAACCAGCTGGCTTGAGGATTTGTCCCTGACCCTTCTCTTCAGCAGGTTCGGCGCGGACGGCAAAAGCCTTTGGCTCCCTACCACCCACGCGACGAGTACCAAGCGCCAACGACCCACGCGCCGACGACTTTTCCCCGGCTCGGGCCCGCAGGAGAGCAATTCATCAAGGACACGCCGTGGGCCAACCCAAACCACTCAGCTCATAAGCTGCATCAGAAGCCCGCGACCCTGCCGGAAGGCCCAGTCCATCAAGCCTTGAACGCCCCGCCTCCAGCGGATGTGAAAGCCACCTTCGACGGCCAGGCCACAGCCCATCGATCACCCGTTCCGTCGAGTCGAAAGTCAGAATCTCCGGAAATGGCCCGGACCATTATGAACCCAGCTGCACACCAGATGAAGCGAGTAAGCAGCATTCCGCTGGGTCGTGGATCGAAGACTGCGGCGGCTTAGGGACCGAACCTGCTTATTATGCATGGCGATATGTTGAGGGGCCGCCCTTTGTCGACCTCAGAAATTGACGTTTGGCCTTTCTCTACAATCCGAATTTGTGATACCCGAGTGAATCTGTCGGCTTTTGCCTGTTTTGTCATTCCCTTTTGTACATGCTTGTACCACGTTGCAGAATGGTTGGAGCCGGGGATGGTGATCGGACTGGGGCAATAACGGCGCGGATCTTGCGAGATACGGCTCACGGATGATCTCAAATGAAAGGACTGCATTTTGGTGTAGCGGCATCGCCTGCCCTATTCGTACATATCTATAAAAGGGTGGTGCGTTGGGGTGGTATTGTACATAGCAGATCGGAATCATGAACGGCTTTGAGGTCAGCAGATAGCCTCAATGAGAAAGCCCAGCATCATCGTCTGGCTTCTTGCATCGTTGCTTTCCTTGGTCAGCTGAGGCGTGAGGCATCGCTGCATGTGCGCGTCAAGATGAGAATTTGATTTTGGGAATCAAGACCCTGCTCCTGCTCATCTGGAGTCTCTCGGCTTCGCCTTGGCCGTCGTTCTATTTCGTCGCCATCGGTTTCTGGGGAGCGTCGGGCACCTTAACATCCTCGAAGTCATCCTGGCCGACGGCCTTGAGGGTGTAATAGTCTGCGACCTGTGTTAATCATTCCGTAGGGTACCAAACGGCGCATCGAGCGTACAGATGCCTCCCACGACTGCCAACAGCCCCAGGCCTGTGACCGAATTCTTGAGCAGATACGGTCTTCGGGCGCGAATGAGCGCCGGGCCCTGGCGCAGACGCCGGTCGTAATACGTTGAGTGCGCACTGATGGGATGTCGTCTTAGCATGTGGCACGAGATCGGCGGAGACAGATGACGCTTACCCTGGCATGTTGGCGCAATCGCAATTGCAGCTGCAATATTTGACGAGGCTCGAGGACAATTGACGTATGCGAAGCGACCAGGGGTTCGCGAATGCAGCCTCGAGGATTGGTTCGCAGATGGCATGATCATGGACGACGGCGAAGTGGCAGTCCTCGTAGCGCAGAGCATCGGGTCATGTTCGGCTAAAAGCACTTGACGTCGGGGTGCCTGAGGAGGATGCTCAGCGACAGGGGTTGGTCGTGGACCCGCGTCAGGCGTGGCAGCGGCTCTTCACTGAACCTTCTGCTTGCTTGCTCAGTTGAATTGTTCCGAGCACACCAAAGAAACTAGACGACAGCTGGAAGCGACGTCGCATACCCCCTCGACCACTGCGCGCTGCGCAAAGCTACAGTTGTAGCCCGATACGTTCGAAAACGAGAATTGGACGGCATTGGCTATTCGTTCAGAGCATGAGAATACGACAGCAGAGCTGATTCTGGCAGCCAAACCCAGTCGCGCAACCAGCAACCGTAGCGACATCACCGAACGCGCCGGGCAGCTGGCTCTCGCCCATGATCCTGATCTGGCGGCGTCACATGCTCACGCGATCACACGTATCTCAAAACCTGCAGGCCTCTGCGCAGCAGCAGCGGCAGCTCGAGCGTTATGACTTCGACGGTCTCGACACTGTCCGTGGCTGAGCAGGTCCGCCAGCTCAACGACGCCCGCAAGCTCGTTCTGGGGGATGTCAAATACTACCCGAGTGTGGTGAAGGGCATACTCCCCATCATCGGCCCCACCGCACCGGTTGAGCTGCGACGATGGGGGGCCGAGTTCCTGGCCGAGGCCTTCTCGACGCCTGCGCTGCCAAATGGAGAGAAGGAGACGATGCAACTCTATGTGCTCACGACGCTCAAGGCGCTGGCTGATAACGATAGAGAGGATGCGCAAGTCTTGCGCAGTGTTATGCAGGCAGCGGCGAGCATATATCCGCTGGCCATGCGATGGATGTAAGCGGCCACCCTTTCCAAGCCCATGCCTGGATGACTATGCTGATGAAACTCTGTAGCATCAACAACGGATACGATACGGTCACATGGGAGACAATGGTTGGAATCAAGCATAGAATACTGCGGATATGGGACACTGCAGCACCATCTGTAAAGATCAGCTGCATCAAGTTCGCCCAACGCGTCGTCCTGGCCCAGAGCGTGGCGGCAGGCTCTGAATTTCGAGTACGTCTTGGCACTTTGGCACGGCACGACTTTCACTGACGAAACCTCAAGCACGGCGGTGCACTCGATGTGTCTTTAGACAAGGTTCCACCGAACCATCAGTCACTCGACCCGCGTAACCTCGAGGCAGAAGCCACTGGTCTGTTGGATCGTATGCTCAGTGTCTTGCAAGAGAGCAGGTAAGGATGCCCCCGGCACATGTGACTGAATCCTAAGCTCACCGACCCGAAGCGATGCGCTTATTGTGGATGCGACGCTCAACTGCCTGTCCATCCTGGTGCGGACGCGGCCGGCCACTTCGGGACGAATCCTTAACGCCCTACTGAACTTCAACCCTCTGCAGGCCGCCAGCTCGCCCATGACGGCGAAGACGCGAGTGAGGGTGAGATCGATGGAGAAGACGGCGCGGCTCTTGATGATACATCTCAGCAAGAGAGACCCTCACAACCCTATTGTGCCGCGGATACAGCAGCATGTTGAGCGCATGATGCGCAGCGTGGCGGAGATTGTCGATGAATCGGTCAAGAAGAGACTTTTGGAGGCGCAGCTTCATGAAGGTCCCGACGCCAAGCGCCTGCGAGTTGCAGGGTCTCATGTTCCGATTCGACCACTCGGACCTGGCCAACACAGCCTCGGAGACGTCTTCACCCTCATAAGCAATGATGAGCTCAAGAGCTTTGATATTTCACAGCTGCCGGTTGCATTGGTCGCAAAGGTCTCGGTGACGGCCCTAGCGGGACTGGATGCAGAGGTGCTGGCGAAAGCCGTTGATGGCGTCCGCGGTCGCATCCACGAGTTGGCAAATGCCCCGGCACCTGAATTGAATCCCAACACTGCGCCGCTGGATGTGGATGATGACGACGACGACTATGAGCCCGACTTTTATCAAGCAGAGGACACGGAACAAATCCTCAACAAGCTGGACGGTGCCTCGACAGCGCCAGTGCTTCCTGGCCTGGATGGCAGTCTGGCCCTGGCATCATTCACTCTGCCTCAACCTGCGGAGCTGACGGCCGAGACGGCGCTTAGCGCAGGCAGTGGGACGGTCGCGAGAGTGGTGGAGATGATGAAGTCCCTCGAGGAGCCAGCCGTCAAGAGGGAGAAGGCCGGATTCAACCGCCTTGCGGCGAGCTCTGGGAGTCGGGACGCGTGGATGTCCATCCTCACACGCCTGGCAACCCGCTCGTCTGCCGGTCTGGAGGAAATCTCTGTCAAAGGAGAAGCAGAGGAAGTGTCTCGACCACCGGCTCTCAACACCAACATCCGAGAAGTGCTCTACAATTACGTGATGGAGGACTTTCGCAAGCACATTGACGTCGCAGTGTCGTGGCTTTGCGAGGAGTGGTACAACGACAAGATTCAAGGACGAACTGTCGGCGACCATCCCATGTACTACGAAAAGTGCACTTTGCGACTGATTGATGGCTTCCTGCCGTACTTGCACCCGCAGGACAAGATTTTGACACGCTTTCTGAGCGAGATACCCGAGTTAAATCGAACGATTCTCTCACGGGTAAAGCACATGTGCCGCGACCCCAGCGTCACGCAACTTGCCTTGACGAGCCTGCTGTACCTGGTCATAATGCGGCCGCCGATCAAGGACATAGCTCTGGATACCGTGCAGGATATCTGGACAGAGTGTAAGCTGGACAAGGCCCTGCCTGCAAGTTTTGATTTGCTGACATTGCTGGCTTTGCAGTTGAAGATTCGCGACCCATGGCGGGCAAATATCTTGCCAAATATCGACCTGCGTTCCTGGAGGCGGCCAACACCAAGAGCGAGGGCGAGGGAGCGGCAGCGACGACACCGGCAACGGCCATTGCGACGTGAGACAGAAAGGGACGCGAGCGAAATGCATCTACGAAAACGGCATCGGGAAGGCGTTTACGGGAAAATGTTGGCTTTCGTGCATGTTTGAGCAGGCCGCAGAGGGAAGACTACGGCTCAAGGAAGAGATTTGGGCGACTGCATGTAAGCATGTCCGAGTACGATTGTACGGATACCTATGTCAAGGGCAAAGACCGAAACGCTGGGAACAAGACAGACGTTTGTCGGCTTGAAATATCTACACCTATGCACATTGTGCCAGGAACACATCCACTGCAAGATGCATCAGTACTTCGTAGATGAGTGGCTCATTGCGCCGCGACCGTCGGCCGGCCTGCACGGCTGGTACGTGCCATTGGAGAGGCAGTGCAAGGGCCACCTCTGCGTCTCAGTTGCTACGGATTGGATCTTATTAGGAGAGGCAGAGCTGAGTCTGGTGGTGGGCAGTCAAGCAGTGTCATGGAATGCCAAAGCGCCGGGAACGATAGGTAATTGGGCCTCTGCCTGAGGGTGTCACAGACCGGACAGGGGCACGCCAGAGAAGCATATCTACTTTGTGCAATGCAAGCACTTACCTTCGACTTGAGCAATGCGTAGACTCTTGTCAGAACCACGACTATCGGCACTGTTGATCACCCGCACATTTGCAGGCCGTTGCTGGGCCACTGACTGCCAGCGCACGACGCGCTGTTTATTAGTGCCCCGCGAGCGCCACTGACCAAGCGATCAGGGGCTTGGCGCAGGGATTCGCGTGGTGCTGTCGTATCTGTGACGTGGAAGAATAAGTATCTAACTAAGGCAGTTATTTTGAGCGGAGTTGTATTGATGGACCAGGCGATCACGTCTCGCGCACCATGGAGTTTACAAGCCAGCGTCTGCTCCTCCCCTGGTGTTACGCAAACGACACACCTTCTCGGTTTCCTCTCATACTCATCGGCATAACGGTGAGCTGACTACTTGATCAAAGTACGAGTTATATGCTCTACCTCACCTTGGACGCCAAGGCAGACTAGGAGTAGCTTGGACCCTGCCCGCCGAGCTGCCTCCACTGCCTGCCCCTACGTCAATCAACGCGCCAGCATCCGGAGCCACCAAAACTCGGCAGCCGCTCGCTCCACGCATTGCACGTCACCAACCAACATCACCGCTGCGACGCCGTGCTCAGGCCGCGAGATGCCCCGGAACCAGCGAGAATTTGCCATTCATCGAGACACTGCGCACGGTACTACCCTCGTCTCCCCACATTGTGACGTACGAGCACCCACGGCGCGCCCAGCTTCCTCGAGCACGCTAGGCTCGGCTCTCCCCGCCTGGGCAGCAACCGGACAGCCTGCCCCTGAACTGATCAAGCATCGTCTTTGCTGACCACGAGTGCCTTACTGCAGCTGCGAGACTGGCCGTCCACGAGCCGGAGCTGGATGGTCCACCCGCGAGGACGCTGACTCCCGCCACGACCGGCGCAATCAACAGCATGCAGGGGCGTGGAAACGCCGCAAAGCACGCCCTGGCAAGGACCGCCACGATCCGCAGCGTCACAAGCCTCGAGGGTTCCGAGTCGAGTCCCGAGAGCAGGCGAAGCGCCTTCGCGAGCAGCGCCAACAGCAGCGCCAGCGGCTCGTCCGCCATGGGCGGCAGTCAGTACGACAAGACGCCGCCAGCCGTCAGGTTACGGGGCGAGGCGAGCAATGACACGCCGGTCAGATGGAACACGAACGGTGTCCGGGCCGTGGAGAAGACGCCCGTGCACGATGCATCCATTCTCTCGGACGGCACCGAACCAGACAACAGCCAGTGGGACTCGACGATTGGAAAGGCCGGGCTTGGAAAGACGGGCCGCGTCATCAACAAGCTGGTCAGTGACAATGACGCCCTGAAGCGAGACATCAAGATCGAGCGGTTGCGCGCCGAAGAGGCAAAGCAGGCGGCCAAGCTTATAGAGGATAAGATGGAGCGCATGATAAACGAATATGAGGGCCGGCTGTTGGAGGCCAACGTCACAAAGACCTTACTTGCGAGAAAGGAGCGTCAGGTAGAGACTCTAACTGCGACCGTCGACACGGAGAAGAAGAAGGCAGTAGCAGCCCTGGCACGAGAAAAGAGCTGGCAAAACGAGCTGGACAAGGTGAGGACTGAGTCGGCGGTTCAGGTGGAAGAGGCCACGACCTACGCGCAGCTGCTGGAAGGCCGATACAACGCCATCTCATCTCACTGGCGAGATCAGGGTGACGAAGTCAAGCGGGCTGTCAGCAAGATGAGAGGGGACATCACAAACATTGTCGAAGAACGAAGACTAGACGACGAAAAGATCCAGACTCTGCGAGACTTATGCGAACAGCAGGACAACAACATAAAAAAGCTCAGACGCGAGAAAGACGAGATATCTCGGCTGTTTGAGGAGTATAAGAAAACGCAAGACAACGATCTCCGAGATATCAAGACTGACGCGAGAAGGAGAGAGGAGGAGCAAGAGAGGTTGCTAGAAGAGTCGAGGGAGGCTTTGTCGAAGCTCAAATGGGCCCTGAACGTCAAAAAGAACGTCAAGGAAGCCCAATAGCTGGCGTGGTTTCCACCACCACGTGGCTAGGATCATGGACTTGATTCAGCGTTGCATTTTCTGCTTTTGCAAACCTCAGCTTGCTCATGGAGCGTCGATTAACCCGAGGAGTTGTATATACACCGATTGAGCCTCGTCGACTACATAGAACACGGGTGTTTGGCGTTGCGATCACAATTGCCGCCTCGCCCTCTCTTTGCCAGCAGTTTTCCTATTCTGATTCTCAGATCACTGGAAAGACGGACGCTTGGCCACGCCTACGGACGGCATACACCACCCCTTAATCCGCCTTGGCAAACAGGGGCAGCGTGACGAGGCGCTCGGGGCGTTGACTTGACGCAATTTTTTATTTCAAATGAGATGTCATCTCTGGCGGTGGCTGGCTCTCTGCTCTATATACTACTGCATCGCCTGCAGCTGCTCTGGAAGGAGGAAATTAGAGAATTGGAAGATGGGAGATGAGCAATCAGGCGATGGTATGTGTACCGTCTACTTTTCGAATTATCCTTGAGACATGCAGGATACCCCAGCTGGTCATGAATATAATGTGTGTGCTTGAAGGACAAGTCCTGTGGACAGTGCACCGAGTTATGTGACGGCTATTCAGGCTTCGCTGAGAGAAAGACCTGGTGGACAATGGCTCTATAACGACACAACAAGCATTGTCCAAGGCGATACCGGGATTTATCAATGCAAGAAGCTCCAGAGGTTAGAATCTCCCAATTTATTCTTCGTTTGGCAGCAATGACACCGTGGAGAAGTCGCCCGGGGCAGGCCAATAGCACATAGCCTCTGCCTCGTCCAGCAACAGACTGTGTACACCGGAGGTTGGAGTCAGCACTGAAACCGTGGCTTGCCGCCCCTTGGAAGTCTACCGCTAGTAATTCAATCTAGTGAGTAGAAGTCTCCTACTTTGCAACAGTATCTTACCTTGCCTAGATATTGGAACCTGAGCGCAGTGATTGGAAGTGGGCCGCACCTGCCGTTGCCCGCTTCCTCGCCACGTCAAACGCCGTTTGCTCTCTCCCTAAACGAAACACCTTCAATGTCTATCTCCCCCCCTTCGCCGATTTCTCTTCTTCGCAACCTACGCATCAACTATACCCCGAGGCATCGACGGCTCCGAGCTTGGACGATAACTGCTTCAGCCCGCTACTAGTGGGCATGGCAATAACTCAAGAAATTCAATGGCTTCTCCACGCGCCTTTGCCGAGTTTTACATCACTTGCAGCCCACCGCTGCTCCCAAAGGGCGTGCATTTTGTCGTTCAATCAGTTGCAAAAGCCTTCGCCAATGTAAGAAGTTACATGGATTGTTGTTAAGAAGCTTTTGACTGACGCCGACACGCAGAATGAAGTAATTGAGCTTCTTTACGAGCCCGAGATCCCTTGGTTCAAAGCAATAACGGACCGAGTAAATAAGCAGCCTGTTCTGGACTTCATCCAGCGCCTCCTCACTACTATCGCGAGGGAGGACAACGACTCGGTTGACATTGATCAACTGAAACAAATCAGCGACCTCGATGCCCCTTTCGAGGTGAAGATATTGGCAAATGGTCCCAGAATTTTGCCGTGGTCCCGTCTTCATAGCGCGGAAAATATACACGATAGCGACTTCGAGGAAAACCGGTTTCCATGCAGTATGTACCATCTAAAATATCGAGCTATCTGGCGGGGACTCCAATGGATAGATGGATGGACAATCGATCGTTTGTTCAAAATTCTGAAGTCGAAGTGGAAGCATGTTGACGCTCCAACCTGCATTGCCGAGCTCGAAGCATTGGTTCAGTGCACGGTTTCGCACAACCTGGCGGCCACTTTGGTTTACGTTGGATCCAATCTTCACCTCAATGTCGTGGAAAGGGCGCTGGCATCTCTTGATGTCTTCCTCCGCATCGCTGTACGTCGCCGTGGGAAGATAGGAGGTGCACTCAGGACAAACGCTGACGACTGCGACTAGATTTACGCACATGAACATCAAGAGGATCTCATATGGACTTATGATCCCACTTTGTCCCGAATTGCCCATCAAAGGCTATCCTACGTCGGAGAAGACAAGAACACTCACGTTCAGGGCAACGAAGAATCCCTCCGTGATTTGTACTGCCGTCCGAAGACGACGTTGTCACTAAACGAAAATAACATGGGGCATTTATCCAAGGATGGACTTACGTCTCATGCCTTCAAGTTCTTCACTCTTTTTGACGGATACGAATATCCCAAGAAGCAGCCCACAGCAACTCATGCTCTCTTCCAGAAAATCTTGGAAGCCGAACGAGAAGAGGATCCCAGGGAAGAAGTCGATATTGGTCTCGGCATGGAGCAGCTTCAAATCTCGAGAGGCCCCGTTGCCGCTGCTGACAAGCTGTTCGATGCGACATTTGGTGACGATTTGACATTTGTCGAGCCAAGCAGTCGCCACATGTCCAGGGACTATGTAGAGACTTGGAGAAATGCTGTGAACCACTGCACGCCCAAGGACTCTGGAGGGCCGTGGAAGCCGACCGAGAGTGAAGAGAGCCTGCTCGTGTTCGATGAGCCAAATGACAAGACACCCGAGACCGAGGTCAGGCTTGGAGGTAAATGGGTTGCAGCGGCGCTCTGCGGTACTGACATGGGATCGAAAATCGACGCAGAGCCAATAAGCGAATTGATGCGTCAGTTCTACGAGTCCGACGACTTGATATACCTCGATCAGTTCACTGAGAGCCCAACTGCCGTGGCCAGGGGTGCGGTCATCTCGAAGGCGAAAGAAGGTCAACCGATGAGGATCTCGCCGCCGTGGACGGCAGGCTCATCTTCAAAGGCCGATTCAGGCTTGACGCAGGACTTGGAGCCGCCACCAACTGGCGATGTTTCCAAGACGTTCCCTCAACAACCTCGTGCACAGAGTGGCTTAATATTGGACTTGTCCTCATCTCTTGATCCGAAAACAACGGGGGCTGTAAAGCCTGCAACTGCACAACAGAGACTGGAGGGAGCAGGAACAACAGAGTGCGACAGCTTGATCCAGGCGAAATCCCGAACCAAGGAATTGGCCAGTGTCCTGCAGCTGACGCCGGGCCATGTCTCAATCAGCCTGAACTTCGGTCGTTTGTACTCGAAGGACCAAAACCGCCCGCAAGTCAACATTGGAGGAGGACCGTATGGGAAGTTTGAGGATGAGAGTGCCGGTGCAAGTGAATCGACTTCGCAATATCTGGGATTTTCGACGGCTCTCTCTCCTTCTGGACCAGAAACGGATATCTTAGCTCAGTTTCAACCCCCAGGAGAGGTGAAGTGGCGTCTTTGCAACACTCGGGTGCTGTATCAGTTTACCTGTTCTTCTCCAGGGAACGATAACTTCGTCGTGGAGGTCGACTCGCAGACGCTGAAGTTTAATTGTCGAGGACCGAAGAAAGATCTTTCCCGCCTTTGTATCCGCTGCGTGCAACGGCCCTGGGATGTGCAGATCTGCATTTCGCAATCTACCTGCCTCACAAGATCACCGAAACACATGGCGATTGGAGAGGCTTTACTTGCTTCCATTTCTGTGAGGTAAGACGGACAAGAGATTCTAACTTACTGTGAAACTGATTGCTAACTGTGCTTTACGTTCAGAAGGGCCGATGACGAGGGCCAAATCATAATTGAGACTACTACAGATGAACGACTCAAGGCAACAGTCGACAGTGTCAACATTCGCCATGTTGCCCAATATCGCCATCGAGAGACGGGTCACAGTATGTTATCTCTCACCATGGTCAAGCGGCTGGTTCCCTCACAAAGAAAGGATAAGAGAACGAAATGGTGCCTAACCAAGCAGCCTGCTGCGCGGGCCGCTGGCATCTTTTACGAAGCCTCTATTTCTTCCATGCGAGCGAACGAAATTTGGGCAGAGAATCAAGACATGAAGCTGGGCGAAGAAACTTCTTGGGATTGCGACAAGCTCGAGCACGAGGGCGTTTTCGAGGATATCTGCGGACCTGCGTTTGGCGTGATGACGCGCCTGGGCTACGGTGGTTTGCCGAAAGAACTAGGCACGAAGGGAGCTGAGGCTTCAAGGGCTTCCCGTGCGGCGGCTAAGAAGCGCGGAAAATCCGACTCATTCTGGTGAGCGGACTCGGTTGCGTGTTCTCTGTCAGCAGGTGTATGTACGTTACTGAGCTGGCGTGAGCCTGGGTACTTTGCAGTTGCCCACAATTACGGACTCCCTTACAAGTACATGTGGTTGATCAGCATCGGCAACGTAGATTACTGGATACCTTCGGCTGGATCTCCACACGCGAGCCGTACCGGGGAGGGCAGTGTGGAGGATTGCCAGGTTTGGCCACACTAACAACGATGGGGACGCATCTGGACGGACCCTGGGGGTGCTCGTGGATGGTCGGATCGTGTGGGGGAGCCCTTGGATACTCCTCTTGGAAACCAACAAGATGCGACGCCGGCAGTCAGTCGTCAGATGAGCAGTGCACGGATGGAGGCATAGATCTGCTCGACGAATTTGCTTGAGCTGAAGGCCGGCTCAGGCCGCCAATTGGGTGTCGCAACGGCGTGCGGTAGCGCGACATGGCGCCCGGCGGCGCGTGCGTATTCGCCCACGGTCGCAGTGCATGTCTTGGGAGCTGTCGTGCCACCCGCTGCTATTCCGTCCCTCTCCCGCCATTCCACTCGGTTTGCCGTCCGTCCTCCTCGCAGGGACCTCGAGTGCGGAGCCTCCAACCCAGCATCGTCCCACCACGACCGACTCCCGTCCTCGGCCATGTCCTGGCTGCGCTCTCGCTGATTCCTGCTCAACGACTCCGTCTCCCTGCTTCGAGAAGCAGCCTTCGCGACGAACGATGGGGCTTGGAATCCTCGAGCCCAAGTCGGGCGAAAAGGTCCCAGGTGAGCTCCCTCTCATGTTCACGCTTGGCTTCGCCCGGCACGCAACTTTGCGCTGACCATGGCTTTGCTCCAGGCACGACGCGCTACTTCGACGACCCCAATCATCCCCATGGGACAGCTGCCGACGACGCATCGCTGAAATGCGACTCCAGCGGCAAGGTCCCCATCATCCTCGTATGTCCCCGTCCCTCGACGATGGGGCCCAAGATGCTGACTCGGGACCTCCCACCTCCCCCAGATACCTCAGCCCTCCGATGACCCCAACGATCCCCTCAACTGGCCGACGTGGAGGCGCGACCTCATCACCTTCGGCCTCTGCTTCGCCGGCATCCTTGCCACTTCCCTCGGCTCCATCCTCGCCTCCAACACCCTCGTCATGAGCATCCACTTCGTCGTCCCTCTGACCCAGACGGCCGTCCTCACCGGCTACTTCCTGCTCGGCGCCGGTGCCGCTGCCGTCTTCTTCGTCCCCTCGGGCCGCGTTTGGGGCAAGCGGCACCTCTTTCTTCTCGGCATCGTCATCATCATCGCCTCGAGCGCCTGGGCCGGCTCCACGGGCAAAAATTACAACAGCATGGCCGCCGCGAGAGCCATCCAGGGCGTGGGCACGGCGCCCTATGAGAGTCTGCTCAACGCCGCCGTCGGCGACCTGTACTTTGTCCACCAGAGAGGTGTGCGCATGGCCGCTACCAACTTGGCGGTCTTCGGCGGCGCCTTCTTCACACCGATCGTCGTCGGCAAGATTACCCAGTCCATGGGTTGGGAGTGGACCTTTTACTTCGTCTCCATATTCATGGCTGTGACGCTTCCCCTCGTCTTCTTGTTCTGCCCGGAGACAGCCTATCGCCGAGAGATGAGCCTCAACATTGACGAAACTGCCGAAGAGGTCAAGCTGAACCCCAACCCGCCATCGACCACCACTGGCGGCCCCCCGGCTCGGCCATCTGGCTTTGTCTGTTTCCCTACCTCGTCGGCAATGCAGCCAATCGGAAATGCCAGTACGCCCAAGAAGACGTTTGTCCAGTCCCTGTCGCTCTTTGACGGCAGGAAGACGGACGAGCGCTACTGGGTCCTCCTGCTGCGCCCGTTCCCGCTGCTCATGAACCCGGCCTTCATCTGGGGCTGCTTGATCCAGGGCGCAATGATAGGTTGGACCATCTTCATCGGCGTGCTCATTGCCATTGTCTTCATCGGCCCGCCCTACTATTGGGGCGAGCTCAAGGCTGGGTACACTTACACGGCTCCCTTTGTTGGCGCCCTCTGCGGCTTCGCCGTCGCAGGCTTGCTTGCCGACAGCAGCGTGAGGTTCCTCACCAAGCTGAACAAGGGAATCTACGAACCCGAGTTTCGAATCCTTCTGGTCATTCCCATGCTCATCACTGGCGGAATCGGGCTTTACGGCTTCGGAATATCCGCCGACGACATCATCTCTGGGAAGTACCAGTACATTGTTCCGCTCATCTTCTTCGGCTTTGAGGTGGCAGGCATGGTTATTGGCACCGTGGCCAGCTCGCTCTACATTGTCGACGCATACCGTGAGTACCCTACATCTGTTCTGCCTCTTCTTTCCGCGATGCTCGGCGGCTGACGCTCATTGTGTAGGGATTGTGGCCATCGAGGGCTTCACCTTGATGATCATCTTCAAAAACATCTTCAGTTTCATCCTGACCTGGTATGCCTACGACTGGCTGGTCCAAGCTGGCATCCGTCAGGTGTTTCTCATCATCTCGTCCATTCAAGTCGGCATTTGCTTACTGAGCATCCCAATGTGTGAGTATTTTGCAATTCCATTGTCACAAATCTCCTTCCGCCGAAATACTAACTGTGGTCCAGATATATACGGGAAGCGCATCAGGGCGTTCTTTCATCGCCATGACCCGTTGGCTATGACCGGGCTGCGATGACCCGTTTTGGTAATGCGTCTACGGCGGGGTGAACATAGCCCGCCTTCAGCTATCTAATAAAAATCGAGATTATGGTACAGGTACAGGAGGAAATAATTAAGGGTTGGGGTCTGATACCACTTGGCTTCGAGGGGCAATGTTCAATGGCACAATAGGCGGAGAAAGCTTGCGTGAGAGTCGCTGCTGTGCTTCATGGAATTCTCAGCATTGATTCCATTGATTCATGGCACGTCATTTTCGTTGTCATTGAGTGGTATCTGAGTAATTAACAAGAACTGGCACCTCCTCGTCGTCCCGGGCAAAGACTTAGTGAACAAGCCCGTCCATCTCGCCATTCGCGCTCCGCGGTATTTCCTTATCTTTTGGTTCGATTTTCCAAACGCGCTGTTCTCATCTTCGCACATTCTCAGCCATACTTACGACGACTTGACGGCAGCCTCGCCAGTCGCAGCACCGTGGCGGGCACCGGCCAGCGTTGACTTCTTAACGAGGCGCAAGCCACCCAAGAGCATGATGGCGGCCTCGAGGCCCAAGATGACCACGAGAGTGACGAGGGCGCCGATGACGCCGGCAACGGGCCTGGAGATGCCCGAGTCGGAATCAGAACCGGCGTTCTGGGAGGTCGCGTTACCGGAGCTGGTAGAGTTGCTCGCGCAGGGGCCGTCAGTGTTGCCGCAGAGGGTGCACCAGTGCTTGGTGTCGGCAATGGCAAACTTGCCCATGCCGGTCTTGAAGTCGTTCCAGGAGAGCAGATCGTTGCTCTGGCCAAAGAGGGGGAAGGTCTTGAGGCCCTTTTCGGCGGCGGTGCCGTTGGCGAAGAGGAAGCGCACGCTGATGTCCTCGGGCTTGGGCTTGGCGTCGGGGACCGAGGTGACGAGCTCAAAGGCCATGGAGGAGGCGTAGTCGCAGATGCCGTAGAAGTCGGGGCTCGCGGCGGGCAGCTGAGCGAGGCCGAAGAAGGACATGAAGGTGCCGTAGGCGCCGAACTGGGCGTTGAACTTGGGCGTCGACGCCTTGCCGTCGACGATAGCCTGCAGCGCATCGAGGATCTGGCCCGCGAGGACGGAGCCGGCGATGGCGCGGACGGGCTCGCTGGCGTTGTAGGCGAGGTTCCACTCGTGGATGGAGGCGAGGTTGTAGAGGCGAGCGAGGGCCGAGTTGTTGAGGAGATTGTCGGCGGGAATGGACTTGTTGTGGATGGTCGCAACATTGATGAGGTCGAAGACTGGACCAGACACGTCAGTACCTATGGAATGGGAGCGAGGTTCAAGAGAGGGCGACTAACTCGTATAGCCGTTCTTGAAGTTGGCGGCGTCAGAGCCGTAGGTGCCGTTGATGACGGGCAGCAGGTGCTGGTAAAAGTCCTTGCTGTCGTCGCTCGTCTTCTTGTAGTCGGCCGAGGTGAAGTAGCCGTTGGAGCTGACGACGGCCTTGCCGCAGCCGCTGCCGCCCTGCAGCCAGGCCGAGCCCTCGGACTGGGCAGAGCTGGCAGCGTCGGCGACGGCGTCGACGGGCACGTACTGGTAGCCGCCGAGGGGCGCCTCGACCTTGGAGCCGTTGGCGAGGGCCTCGGCGCCGCCGCTGCCGGTGGGCGGGTACAGGCCCTGGAGGAAGACGAGGGCCGAGCTCTCGAGCACGGGGTCCTTGGGGGCCGTCACCTCGAGCTGCGACAGCACGGCCGTGTCGACGCTGAGGCCGGCGACGCGCGAGTCCTTGGGCGCGTCGGAGGCGACGTAGCGCTGGCGGTAGAAGTTGCCCGACGAGTGCACCTCGTCGGCGCCCAGGGCCGTGAGGTTGACGGGCTTCCAGGCCTTGGCGGTGCGGTCGCCGTGCCGGTGGAAGAGGTAGACGCCGAGCACGCGCTCGCTGCTGCTGTTATCAGCGGCCGCAGCGAGGCCCGCGGCCGAGAGGCCGGCGGCGAGCAGCAGCTTGGAATGCATGGCGACGAGGTGGACTTGGTGGTGGTGTGCGGAAGGGCCCGAAGGAGGTGTGGCGTTGCGGGGGAGAAGTAGTTGACTTTTTTTCTTTTTTGCGACCGCGTCTCACTTGCCTTGGGCGACCATGAAGAAGACGGAGCAGCACCGGCGACAAGGTGAGAGGGAAGAAGAGGCAAGATACGAACAAGAGCAAGCCGAAGATAAATAGCGACGCCGTTGCCCACGGCAGGCCCCGATGCTTAGCTTCCCCGCCGCCATGCCCCGTCCGTTTCTCCACCCGCAAACTTAACTCTCACCCGGTCTCGTCCTCCCATGTCCATCTCATGCAAGCATATGCAGCCCTTACATGTAGCCAACTTACACGAAGCCACTTGCCACGCCTTCCGTTCCGTTTTCCGGCCGCGAGAGAGCCAAGCCTCAGTTGCAGGCTCAGCGCCACGGCCGGTTCCCCCGCTCCGCCGGCCACTTACACCCACGGCGTCGCATCGCGTCGTAGCGCGTCGCAACCAGTGGTCAGCCGCAGCTGTCTGGACGGGCAGCTCAATGGCCGTCCAATGCAAGAAATGGCGCGAGCTACTTGGCACAAGAAACTCGTGAGCCCAAAGGCGAGCGATAGGGAGATATGCCCATACCCATGGGACATCGGGCCGTCGTTGGATAGTCGAAAGTCAACAGTAGCGACGGCCCGCGCTACAAAAGAGCTCCAAGTCCAGGGTGGGGAAGACGCCACGCGCAAATACACTGGTAGGAGCGCAGGAAGCCGGCGGCCCCCGCGGGCGGCCCCGACAACGACGCTCGTCCCATGTCAAGCTTGCCCATTGGCGGCCGGTAATTGGGTGCCACCCGCAGGACGTCGGCACCGTGCCGGCGTTTGGACTCGAGCTGCAATTGCTGCAGACGAGCTTCTGATGCGATGCCCGGTGTCACGTCAGGAAGGCTGCTTCGCGCGACTCAATATTGGAGTATTTACGCGCCGATCCTCCAGTTCTTCGCACCTTGGAAGGGCGTCCTGATCTTGGTTCCCGCTCGGTGAGATGCCTCAGCGGGTATTCATGGGCAAACCCTCCTAAGCCGCAGCTTGGGCCAAGCAATCGCCTCGAGGCCAAGCATCGATTCATTGTGCCTGTAGTAGAACGTCAAGTATTGCACACATATGCCGCCATGCGCCGTGATGCAAAAATCCGGCCCGGCTGTCCTCCCCACCTCGGCTCTAGAAGCCTTGCCAAGACGGGCCCAGGCCGCGCATCCGCTGTTCCAACAACCTCCTGCCTCCGACTGAAGCCTACCCCCCTGTTTACGCTTACAGCTTTGGCTTCCGTGTGTCCTTGAGGTGCTTCGACATGTCCCCGGTCAGCAGAAAATTGGGATACTGCATCGACTTGTCGGTGCCAACCGACACGGCGCCCTGTCGCCTCCACGCCGCGCCGTCCACCGCAATCACCTGGCCGTTGACATACGTCCCAGCCTCGCTGAACAGGTAGACTGTCGCGTCGGCAATATCCCGCACCGTCCCAATGCGCCCCGACGGGATGCTGGCCGCGTACTCTCGCATCGACTCCTCCTCGCTGCTCATCAAGCGCGCCGCGCCTTCCGTCTCCGCGATGGCGCCGGGCGCGATGACGTTGCTCTGCACGCCGCGCGGGCCGTATTCGAGGGCCACCGAAGCCATGAGAGAATCGACAGACGCCTTGGCCGCCGCCACGTGCGCCTGCATAGGCATGCCCGTGTAATGGAAGGTGGCCGAGATGAAGAGGATGCGAGGCGACGAGCTGCGGAGCAAATGTGGAATCGTGGCCTTGATTGTGTTGAAGGTCCCCAGCACGTCAATGTCCATGACGGACTTGAAGGCGTTGGGACTCATGCCTTCGAGAGACACGACAAAGTTTCCCGCTGCTCCAGCGCTGCGGATAAAGGGTCAGGTCGAGTCCTTTGCATGGTTCTTCATCCAAACCCCCGGAACACTCACATGACGAAGTCGATGCCTCCCAGCTCCCGCACGCACCGATCCGCAGCAGCTTGGAGACTCTCCACCTGAAGATTTGAGACAGTCAGCAATCAATCCTGTCGACCGTCTCCCGGCAAAGAGCACAGCCTCGAGTTGTGGTGAGAGATTGAGAATCATTACCTTGCGGACATCACAGCCACCAATGCCAATGACCTTGGCCCCGGGCCGCACCGAGGCAATGTCCTTGGCGGCTTCCTCGGTCTTTCCCTCGCTACGCCCAATGATACACGCATTGGCTCCCAGGCGAACCAGTGCCCTTGTCTGCATGCTGCATATGGTGCCGGCGCCACCCGTCACAAAAACCACACGGTCCTCTGCGCAGACCGATTAGCCAGCTGGTGAGTGAGGAGGGAGCAGGTGATGCGACAGGGGCGCAAGCGCTGGGGTGACGCACTGAAGAGGCCATCTCGCCACACGGGGCTCAGGTACTTGGATTCCGGAACAGACATGATGTTCGTGAGTTGGATGGAGGTTTGAAGGTGAGCGACGGGCTCGAGAATCGGGTCTGGTGGTGTGGCGCAAGTTTTGGCGGGATGGCGGGATTGGAGATGCGCAGGAGAAACAGCGAGGCGACCGGCCGTGACGGATGCAGCGACCGACGAGAAGATATGTTTTGCGCGTCGCCCGACTTGCTCGTGAACGGGAGCTGGAGCGGGAGCAAAGGCTGGGGGTGGAGCTCGCGGTCGGAGATGTTGACGAACCTCGGCCCGTCTCGCAGTGGCGATGCTGGTGGGGCCTTCCCCCAGGTCACTAACGTGGGCTTTGGCAGGTGCGGCGCAGGTCCATCCGGGGCTCCGTTGCCGTCGACCCCGGGCTCGTGGCTCCTGCCCGGCAATCCCGTCAACCAATTGCTGCCTTGGTCAACAGTCGACAACCATCGCCAACTCACATTAATTGAATGCATGCATATAGTCGCTGAGCAGCGCTTTGTGCCCGCGCTATCAGGTACGCCCTCTCACACCTTAGCCTGCCGCTCATTCTAGCTTTGCTTTGTATCCAACTAGGACTGGTAGCGGGCTGCGAGAGCCGGGAGGTTAGAAGAGAGAGTCTGAATTCGATGCCTTTCTGTCTAGAGCTTAGATACATATCGCCAATTCGGAGCCTGGGAAATCAAGGATCCGACCAGCCAGCCGGGCCCCGCCGCCTAAGAAGCAAGGTATTGCGCAACGCTCTGATGGCTCTCTCCATCGAAAGCTCGTCCCTCGGGCGGCATCGCAGCTGCCACTGGCACCGGCCAGCAACATAGACGCAACGGGGGCATCGCGCATCCCCGGTGCAGTCGGGGCTTCCTCCACGGAGCTGGCTGCATCGCGGCGCGCGCTCGAACAGCGAGGGACCCGCGTCCACGTCGACAGCCCGGTTGCAGTGCGGGCCGCCGCCGCCGCACTCGGAGCACCTCTTGTGAATCGGGCCCTCCTCGTCCATGTCGCTCTGATGCGTGCTGTAGTGCTCCTCGGCCTGCTTATTCACGATACCGAATACGATCTCTGCCGGCCCGTCGGCGTGACGACTTCTAATAGTAGTACTGCAGACGCCAGGGACTCAGGCCCGGGAGGTTCACGAACATCGTATGAGAGAAAGAGATTGATCATACTATCGGGGATTTAGAGCGGCAACGGCCTTGTCGCCTTCTCGCGATATCCGGACCCTGGCTGTAGGAGCAAGTAAACAAAAGGGTTGGTTGGAGATGAAGCTCCATCGTTTATCATGGAGAGGTGTTGGTGCAATTGCCGGGAAGGGGGGACGAAGACACCACCTCGATCATATCGTTCAGGGATCCACCAATGAGGGAGGGGCCGCGGCCGCCAAGGAGCCGAGCTCGTTCCTCTTTGATCGTGTGCCGGCAGAATCCTCAATTGTGGCCCATGACAAGCATTGGATATCACAGGACAGTTGAAGCTAGTGCTTGATTGCCGATAGACCCGATGTGAACTTACCTCTCTAAGTGGCTGTGTACGAGCTTTCATATTTCTACGACCTCTCAATCGGATTCTTTCAGGAGTGAGCGAAATGAGTAATCGAGTCTCTATTAGTCCGTCATAGCTTTGGTCGCTATGCTGGAGGATCTCAAGGCAATCACTTGATAATCCGAGGGAGCCGATAGTTCTGCTGTACCGTATGCGGCCTTGTCTTTTGGTACTAATATCTTGTCGATTGGTGACCCAGCGATGCGATGTAACGTTGCTACGCCGCAAGCAGACTGCCGACATGTTTGCGCTTTCTGACAAGCGACGACCCGATTGCAGTACTCAGTCAGCGGTGGAGGATAAGCAACCGCTTATCAAATCCTCAAAAACTTCTGGATGGCAAAATCAAAGGGTATGCTTGATATATGATACCATAGAGGAATAAATAGAATTACGAGCCATTCACCATATCTACAAGTCGAGTACATATTGCTTGTCTATGTCCTAGCAAAATCAATATTCCTTCCCCCAACTCCACGTTTATAAGCGCAGCCATTCCTTGCTCTAATGGCCGAATCGAATGCAACTTCACTCGGACTTTGGCGGCCACTTGACTCTCTTTTGCGCGTGGACATAGAGGTTGTTTGGCCTAATGAGCTGGAAGTAGGGGTCATACTCTATGGGACCATCCTGTGCCAAGCTGAACTTGTAGCGGTAGACGAGCTTTGGCAGGAAGACTTTGATTTCTTGCAGGGCAAAGTTGAACCCGACGCACATGCGTGGACCCGAGGCGAACGGGATGTATGAACCAGCAGGTCTATTCTTGACCTGCTCAGTGTCCCAGCGGTCAGGGTCGAACCTCGCAGGGTTGTCCCAAATCTTGTCATTGTTGTGGATGTGGTGCAGTGCCGGGATGACAACCGACCCCTTGGGGAGCCTGTAACCTCCAGGCAGGATCATGTCCACCTTGGCTGTCCGACCCGGCTGGAAGGAGGGATTGTGCCGCCGTTGAGTCTCCTTGATGAATTTGTCGAGGAAAGTGAGCTTGTTGGTGAGGTCAGCCGTTACTTGCGTGTTTTCATCCCAGTCATTGTCGACCAGTTCCTGCAAGAGGCGCTCCTGATTTCCGGGATACTGAACCATGCTATAAATCAGCCACGACAACAACGACGACGTAGTTGTGAAGCCGGCGCCAGTGGCTACAAGTAGAGCTGGCGCAAACTGTGCAGGTGGTAACTTGTTGCCTTTGTTGTCGGTTGCGCGGAGGAAGTAGTCTATCAAGTATTAGCACCAAGGTTATGTTTGATTGACGTGAACGATACAGCGTACCAACAACGTTCTCAGCCTTCAGAGCGGCATCTTGCAGCTCCAAATCCTCCTTGCCTCTCGATGCCTTGGCGATGGAGTCCAACATCATCTCCTCAATTCTGGCCTTTACCTGGCGCAGCTTCTTGGGGTCTCCAAAGGGCATGTTGGCGTACCACGTTCCCATTGAGGCCACACGCTTGTTGAGCTCCAGGTTCTGGGCAATTTTAAGCACCATCTCGTGCAGCGGAGCGTCTACTTCGGTGAAATGTTCAAAGTCCATGCCCAGGACGAGCTTGCCGACGGCCTGAGAGCCCAGCTTCAACATGTACTGGTAGACATTCCATGCTTCTTCCTTGGCGTCGAGTTCGTCAAACACCTTGTACGCCTGTTCGATCGTCTTCTGCATCGTCGGCGCATAGTGTCTGACGGCCTTGGGCCCCAGAGCGGGTGGGAGGAATTTGTGCGCCTGGCGCCATTCCTCGGTGTCGGTGTCACCCAGGAAGACACCAGCCTCCTTCGACTTGATTGGATGCAGAGGATGACCAGGGACGATTTCTTTAGTGAAGTAGTGATTCTCCGAGAAGAAGATTTGCGAAAGTTGAGGATCGTTGGTCTGATAGATCTGGCTTCCCATGTTGTTTGTTACGATGAGAGGCCCGTATTTTTCGAACAATCTCTGGTGATTGCCGAGGTGGTCCGGATAAATCTCAAGATAGTTGCCAAAGTACGGAATGCCACTAGGCCCCGGCACTTCGCGTACCGCTTTGCCGTCGATGGAGACGGCCAAGGGCCCATCCTTGCCGAGCACATCGGACACGGCCGTGAGTCTTCGATCGTCATGTACGAAACCGACCCCTGAACCGCATCAGTCTAGTGTCTTGCGTTTAGGTCTGAAGAGGCTTACCTTTGGGCTCGACCACGGCGAAGTGTGAGGCAACAATGTTCTGCAACTCCTCAAAGTCTGCTGACTTGGGGATCTCGATGTCCCTCGAGGCCGAGGCGTCCTCGCCAAGAAGATAGAATTGTTTCGTTGCCATCTTGATCAAGCATGAAAATGCAAAACGGAGATGCAGTCCAGAATGAGGAAGCAGTGTCGCGGCCTGGTCGGCTTATTAAAGAGCGCGAACATCTTGTTTTGTACGGAGACTGAAGGCTAACGGAATACTACGCAACACACCGAGGCTAATACTGGAGCCCTCGGCTCGTGAGGAGCACGTCACAACCCGCCGAGCGCCGTCAATTTCGTCGGAACCAACATCGCCCGTCCTCAAAGACCAATGAATTTTTTTTTATTTCTGCTTCCCGCACCGAGCCACGTCATGCCTCCATGGACTCTCCGGGAGCTGAGTCGTTTCACCTACCTGCCGAACTGGGGCCGATACATGCATTTGACGCATCTGTGATTGGTCGACTTCCCGGTCGTTTTCGTCGACTGCGCTTTGATTCCGCGATGCTGATAGGGGCGGCAGGGCCCGGCGTTTACAGGGGCCGATCCTTTCGCTATCACTGGCTCGCGCCTTCGTATCTGCCGGCTGAGCCGAGTGAGGAGCGGGACGGAGGTGTCCGTCCCGGCCGTGGGTCCGGGCCCGGGTCCACCCAACGCAGAGGAGCCACATCAAATGAGTCGCGACCAGCCTCGGTACCGGATGGAGACCTCGTCGCGTTTCGCCATCGTCACCAACGAAGCGCAGCATGGCTTTCATTCATCTCACGACTGATAAGGAAGGTGTCTGCCGTGTTCTCATTGACTAAAGGCGCCTAAAGCCCCCTAGAAAGCCAAACCTTGTCCGCCTCTGTAGCCACACTTTGAAGCTTGAGGCATCTGTTCATTGATACTGAGACATATCACCCTCGCCCACTTTCACCGTACCCAATTTCACCAAGTTTCATTGGCTCCGCCAGACAGTCCAATGGAGGAGTTCACCGCCAAAGAAATCGCTGAGCACAACAGCCCAGAAGATGCATGGTTCATCATCCACGGCCAGGGTAGGTGGCGTCTTGTCTTTGCACCGATGGAAGCATTGACTAACACTCAGAGCCACAGTTTACGATGTGACCAAATACATGGCAGACCATCCTGGTGGTGCTGACGTCCTAAAAGAAGCTGCCGGCACCGACGCCAGCGACGAGTTCGACAATGCTGGCCACTCAGAGGATGCGTTTGAGGTCATGGAGCAGTATTGCGTCGGCAAGGTCAAAGGGTTCGAGAAGAAGAAGCCGAAGCTTAAGCCCGTGGCTCCTGTCGCGCAGCCCAAAGCTCAAACCAACGGCAACGGCTCCTTCAAATCACACTCCACCTCCAAATTGATCAACCTGGGGCTATTCTCGCTTGCGGTCGCGGCTGTGTACTATGTCGGCCGTCGCCAGGGCTTGACACTGCCCAAGTGGATGATCTCGCTTGTGAACAATGAGTCCCCGGGGCAGCACGGATTTGGATTCATCAAGGGCGTCGTTTTCGGAGGCAGCATCTTTGCTGTTGTGGATGCCGTGCTGGCTCAAAGATTCGCGAAGCTCGTCTGGAAGAAGAAGTCCTTCACCAGCTACCCTGCGCACATGAAGGTGCTCAAGCGCGTGCAAGAAGACACTCTGCTGCAAAGGGGGCTGCTGGATCCAGTCACCTACTCGCCACTACCACTGAAGGAGAAGAAGCTCGTCGCGCCAAACGTCTACCGCCTCAGCTTCACTCTCCCAACTACAAGCACTGTGCTTGGTCTGCCAATCGGCCAGCACGTTGCCATCAAAGCTGATGTCGATGGGGAGAGTATCGCACGGTCATACACTCCCGTGTCAAACAATTCAGACCGCGGTGTACTCGAGCTGGTTATCAAGGTCTATCCGGACGGCAAGCTGACCAACGGCTACCTGGCCAAGCTCAAGGACGGCGACGAGGTCCTCTTTAGAGGTCCCAAGGGAGCCATGCGGTACTACCCAGGACTGTGTAAGAAGATCGGCATGGTTGCTGGTGGTACCGGCATCACGCCCATGTTCCAGGTCATCCGTGCCATCTGCGAGGATGACCGCGACACGACTGAGGTCAGCCTCATCTACGCGAACCGGACAGAGCAGGACATTCTTCTGAGGGACGAGCTTGACACCTTTGCCAGACGCTATCCTAAGAACTTCAAGATCTACTACATGCTGGACCAACCCCCTGCCAAGTGGAAGTATGGCTCTGGATACGTCACGCAAGACTTGATGGCGAAGAAGCTCCCTAGCCCGGGCCTCGACACAAAAATGATGCTCTGCGGCCCGCCTGGCATGGTTAATGCAGCGAAGAAGTCACTCGTTAACCTGGGATTCGAGCAACCAGGGGCTTCGGCCAAAATCACGGATCAAATCTTCTTGTTCTAAGCTTGAGAAGGGAGTTGGAAATGAAACCAAGTGATCATTTGTTTGTAATAGGGTCAATACGAGGCTAGAGAAAACTACTGTATACTATGTTCATAGACTGTCTATTTCAATCAAAGCATGGATATGTTTACTTCAACTACACAAATCAATCTCAGCACCATGCAATGCACCGGACAGGACGGTTTCTGTTACGATGGCGAATGTCAAGGACCCGGTCTCAGTCCTCGTGCATCCTCGGAGGTTATCAGCACTGGTTGGAGAGTGTGCGGTTGACAAGGTTGATGGAACCTTTTCATGACACAGTAGTCTCAGCGCAAGACGTGGTCAACAAGACGAAGCGGCTGATGCATTTATTTGGGGGAACCACGGAATCTTCGAAGAATTCGCCAGCCAGGGGCAGTTCCACTTGGGCGGAGCGAGGCGCCGAGAAGTGGAGAGTCAGTAGCTTGTTCCTCGGGTCCCGCAGATCTATCCAGGAGCCGATCCACATCTCGACTCCCGGGCCTCCCCAGCGGTGAGCGGCATCAGCCACTGACGCCGTGAGTGGATTCGTCATAGCAAGAAAGCGATAACCACAAGGGGCACCACTCGGCAGTAGCTGGAGGCGATAAAAATCCGGAGAAAACCGCCAGGAGTAGATGGACCCAACAAGTTTCACAATGCATGGACCAACAAGTCGCGCTCTGCATTGTTTTCCACCCAACAGGCGTCACCGGAGCTTATTCCGGAAGGTCGGCGAGCCGGCCCCGCTCAAACGGAGCGCGCCTCGGCCCCCCATATTTGCCGGCGCGAGCGCGGGCATTCCAACATCACCGTGAATCGTTACCATGGAATGTCCGTTCCGCAGCACCCGTGCTGATGACGACGTCTTGAGGAAGAGTGGACTTGGGTTTTGAAAGCCCGGTGGTGCGGCAGACACTTTCCGAACGGTGTCGTCAATGTCCATGTCCCGTTCGATATAAGATGGCGTTCGCGCTCTTCAGCACCATTCGGAAAGGCAGCCTTTCACTGTATAGACGCCATCATTCCCATAAATCTTACGCAAATCTGTTTTCTTCAACCATCATTATTGTATAGAGATCCACAATGGACACGTTTACACTACCGCCCACGGAGAGTCGCGTCGTCGCTGTGCTCGGCGGCGGAGTGCTGGGTCGACGCATCGCCTGCGCGTGGGCAGCAAGTGGCTATGATGTCGTGATCCGGGACCCAAGCTCTGAGCAGAGAATTGCGGCGGTACACTACTGCGACACCAGCATGACCCAGTACTCCGACTCAGCAAAGCGTGGGAGCGTACAAGCCGTCGAGGACCTGGCCGAAGCCGTCGAAAAGGCATGGCTGGTGATTGAAGCCGTGCCGGAAAAGCTGCCGCTCAAGATTTCGACCTTTGCCGATCTGGAAAGGTTCACCTCGAAGGATACTATTCTCTGCAGCAACTCTTCCTCGTACAAGTCACGAGAGATGGTCGGCGAGCTCCAGGCGTCTACAAAACGACGAGTTCTGAACATGCATTACTACATGCCGCCCGGCAACCGAGTCGTCGAGTTGATGACAGACGGGGACACTGACGAAACTATCTTTCCGTTTCTGGTCGAAGAGCTTCGCAAGACTGGCATGCATGCCTACGTGGCCCGCAAAGAGTCGACAGGTTTCATCTTCAACCGTCTGTGGGCTGCCATTAAACGCGAGGTCTTGAACATTCTCGCCGAGGATGTGTCGACGCCCGAGGAGATTGAGCAGCTCTGGGCCGAGATGTGGTCCAGAAACCACTCTGGGCCGGTTGCCATGATGGACGCGGTCGGCTTGGACACTGTTTCGTTCATCGAGCAGCACTACATCGCCGAGCGTGGGCTGCCAAACGCCCCTATAAAATTCCTCCAAAAGTACATTGACGAGGGCAAGCTGGGCGCCAAATCAGCCAAAGGCGGGCTGCTGCCCCCGGGCCATACGACCAAGACGGTGGATGAAAGCCGCGGGGATCACGACAATGTACATGCTCCCCTGCTGTACTTTTTGGATATCGGAGGCAACAATCCCGCAGACTTCTTCCACTCAGGTCGGGTCTTGGTTGGCTCACAGGACGGACGGCCGTTGCAGTCTCTGGTCACCGGTCAGAGCACGCCAGACGGCATCGACGTGTCCATTCCCGCCGGCAAGCTATTCTGGACGAGCATGGGAGTCCCATCAAAGAACGACGGTGCCATCTACCGCTGCAATCTCGATGGAACCGACGTCGAGGAAATCGTTCCTCGAGGGTTGGTCCATACGCCCAAGCAACTGACGGTGGACAATGCAAACTCAAAATTATACATTGGAGATCGCGAGGGTCTCAGGGTCATGCGCTGTAACTTTGACGGGTCCGAACTGGAGGTTCTGGTGCAAAGAGGCAATTGGCAGAACAGCGAGGAAAAGGCTGATGAGACAAGGTGGTGTGTCGGCGTCACCATGTCGCCCTCGACCGGCAAGTTCTATTGGACGCAAAAGGGTCCTTCCAAGGGCGGCAAGGGTCGTATCTTCCGGGCCAACATAAACTTCCAGCCGGGCGAGGACGCCGAGAACCGGACAGACATTGAGCTCCTCTTCCAGAACCTGCCAGAGCCCGTCGACCTGGACATCGATGAGGCTGGGAACACGCTCTACTGGACGGACCGAGGTGAGATCCCGCTCGGCAACAGCATCAACCGCGCCAAGCTCGACACGGTCAAGCCAGTCGAGGGCAGTGCCACGAGCTGGCCCGGCAAGGACTACGACCTTGTTGCCGGCAAACTGCACGAGGCCATTGGCATCAAGCTCGACGCCAAGAACCGCCACATCTACACGACCGACCTGGGAGGTTCAGTGTACAGGTTCGACATGGACGGTGGAAACAAGAAGAAATTCTACGAGGGATCTGGAACGTTTGCCGGCATTACTCTCGCGTATGTTTAGACGGCCAATCCGAGTGCTACTGTAGCTGTCATAGACCATTAGTTGTAAGATATAGGACCTATCACATCGTTCTCACGACGCGTTGTCATGTGCGAGACTTCTGGATGGCGATACGAGAATCTGTTCTAGATGAAAGCCAATGAGACCGGCGAGTGTGACACGTAACGCATCGTAGAGCTCAAAACCGTGAGAGTTTGGGCTACGGCAAGACGACAGGAGGGGAATGTCGCTGTAGGGTAGAAGAGCGAGGTAGTTACTCATGACCCCGTCACGGTTGCCAGCCCGGCCTAGCGATTGGCCGAGGACGGCTTACGAGCACAGTAAGTTGGTCGGCGAACTCGCAGGGCTATTCGTGAAATCTGCAGCGAGACGGGAGGCCCCAGCGGCGTCTGGTGGGTCATACGGCCCCCGCCGCGCCCCCAGAGGCCCAGGTCCAGCCCAGGGCGGGGGCCCGTGAGGGGGATCAGCGGCAGAGGCACGCCCTAACGCGGTCCCCTATTCCACTGTCACCTGCCGCTACGTGAAGGCACCCGCCGCCGTCCAATCCTCTTGCTCCTCGCATCCTCGTCACCACCGTGGCTGGCTGTCTTCGCCGCGCATCATCCGACCAGCGACCTGTTCGTGCGAATACGTTTCAGACACCTCACGGCGCGCTCGAGGTGCAGCGTGTCCACTGGTGCGGGCGGTGTGGCGTGCGATCTGTTGCACGCCAGACGAGTCCTCGACGCGCACGCCGCACTCTTTGCTCCGTACGACCACGTTGATACTTGGTTCGTTTCCAGCGAGACCGGCTCCATTGTTTACTCGTGTGTTTGGCGCGGACGTCGACTGTCTGGAATGCTGCCGTTGCTACTGACCCTCGGCGCCTGACTCGAGACTCCCTCTCACGCATTGCATCGACGCCTCGCCTTGGCAAACCTTGCACCCCTCATCCGCCTTCTTAACAGCCTCATCGAGCCTTGCACTGTTCGCTGCTTTTTTCCTCGTCCTCCGTGTTCTTGCCTTCGGAGGCATTCGGGTTCGACTCGCCCATCGCCTGGCAGCGCGGCCCAGCAGTCTTCAGCAGCCACCATCGCCTGAACCCTGCCGCCGTGACAGCCGTCTGTCACAGCAGCTGCTTCGCAAACACCCCGTCTCGGAACGACTGGCGGCACGCATCGCGACCGACAACGAGCCGTCTGTGACACTCTTCTTCGCCTCCCACTGCCACCAAGTTCTTGGCTGTGCTACCATTCTTCGACTCCGCCCTGCCTCGCTCAATCTGCCCGTACCCTTCTCGTCACCCATCGCCCACTCACTCGTCGGCTCGCGCTCCTACATGCATCGCGTGACCCTCAGCCGGCCTCATGGAGCCTGTTCCTGAGACGGAGCGCATGGAGGAGTTCAAGCCTTCGCCTGTGCCCTCCTTGCGTCTTGGCAACTCCAGCACCATTCCCTCGCTTGATCTCAACGCATTGAGAAAGACGTCAATGATTCGCCGCAGCACGGATCCGAGCCCTTCCTCTCCCATCACGCCCTCGTGGGCGCCTGCGACGATCCCCTATCGTCCACGAACCGCCTCTCCTCTCTCTGCTGGCTCCCACTCTCGTTCTCGCTCCGTCGCCAGCCTGACTCCGCCCATGTCTCGAACCCAGTCCATGCCTGGCGTCAGCGGCTCCGGTCGCATTCTTTACTCGCCTCAGTTGCGGCCGACGAGCCCCTCGGGATCCCCCAGCCGAGTACGCGTGCATCGGAAGCCCGTCGACGACGCGTTCCCCCCATTGATGCCAGTTCGAACTTCGGTCCTGGACGCAGAACGAAAGCCTACGCCACCCGAAAGAAGTAGCTCTCCAATCCTGGGCAGCTCTGCAGTCTCCTCGGCGCGTCTGCGGAGGCCGTCCTCTCCCTTCCGGAGCATCCCTCCCTCAAGTACCAGTTCGCTATCGCTGCCGCCATCCACACCCTCCGCAAACTCGTCCGCGTCGTCGCTGAGGGCATACGACGCCTTCTCGGGACCCTATGGTGGGAGCCTCTCGTCCGTGCCTTCGACACCAACGTCTGCCCGGTCTCGGAGTCCCAGTATATCGAGCTTGGAGACCATACCCGACTCCCCAGACGCAGAGGAGGCGGCTCTGGAAGCGGAGAGGCTCGCGCAGCTGAAAGCAGCCGAGGATGCAGCCGATGGCGGTGACACAACCGAGTCCAAGGGCCGCAGCAGCACCGACGTGCCCGTGCGTGGCCGGACCATGAGCTTTGGCTCAAGAGACAAACGCAAACGATGGAGTGTGTGCGGAGCCGAGAGACGAGGTGACCTCGACCTCGAGACTATCTGGGAGGATTAAGACCCCTCACCAATCTATGGTTGTTCCTGCTGCGACTTAGACCGAGGGAAAGATGGCACAGCGTCTCGAGCCTTGTGTCTTTTTGCGTGACTACGATTAATATGAGCAGCGGGACGGGCTTTGAATTTGAATTTGATTCGCAATCATGGACATGTGTTTTGTTCTGGTTTTCGATCTCCTCTCCAAGGAGCGTCAAGGCGTTTCGGAGTGTATCCTCTTGTTCTGATACCCTTCCCCAGCACTTCTGAATTTACGGAGGAACCGGAGGGCGCAAGGAGTCCTCGCCTGCAGCAGGTAGCTCGAAGCGAGGTGCGCCAATATTCAGATAGCACAGCTGCTGGTACTCCAGGGCTGGCCCATCCAGGACGATAATTTAAATCGCTCTATGAGCGCACATTTCTTGTGCCATGGCCCATCTATGTGTCAACTCCTGGTCCTTTAGCGTTTCGATCAAAGGCATGCCGTCGACTGCGGCTCTTGACTCCACCCCGTCGTCCATCTCTGCCGCGAGAGAGTATGAAGGAATGGCTTAATATTTACCGAACCTACTTGAGAACCGGACTGGGAGCCTTGATTGGTTGGAGACAGCTCATTCACTTAAGGTCACCACAGGTGTGAAGATTAGTCTGGAATTATGCTCTCGGGTCTGGCCAACCTCTCCCGCCGCTCGTCAGCTCTTACTTCCCCATTCGCTCTTCCCATGCCCGAATAAGGATTTTTTCCCCTCCTACATAGTTGACCCGTGCCTCGCAGCGCAACCCTCATCTAGATGCCACCGCCGAAGTTATCCCCGACACCTCGCTCCAAGAGACTCCCGCAACACCCTCAACGCCGCAGCATCGTCAATCACATGGCACCCGGGGCACCAGGCGTGGGCAGCTGATCCGGCCCGAACGACAGGGGCAGCAACTGCGGCCGTTAGCAATAGAGTCACGACAGGACCGTCGCGGCAAAGGGGATGTTTGCTTACCTGCTCGAGCGTGAGGACGACGTAGTTATCGTCCTTGTCAAACATGATGATGGGCATGTCCGTATTGCAAAACTCGCGGATGCTTGCAAGGCCGTGAGGTCAGTCCAGCCGTTGCCAAAAGACACTCAGGGGGAAAAGGGGCACAGGGACACAGCACAACACCACTCACAACTGTCTGCACATGCCGCACGGGCTCGCCGGCGGGCTGATGTCGGTCGCCACGGCCACGGCCCGGAACTTCAGGATGCCGTCCGTCACGGCACGCCCAAAGGCAACGCGTTCGGCGCACGTGCCGACTGGGTAGCTGGCGTTCTCGACGTTGGCGCCCGTCGTGACG
Source organism: Tolypocladium endophyticum (assembly GCA_024339985.1). NCBI lineage: Eukaryota > Fungi > Ascomycota > Sordariomycetes > Hypocreales > Ophiocordycipitaceae > Tolypocladium > Tolypocladium endophyticum. The sequence continues at coordinate 21,710 of JALHBW010000021.1, read as the reverse complement.
GACCCGTCGTCGCCCAGCAGCGCCGCGCCCACGCGGAAGCGGCTGTACGGGCAGTAGGCCGTCGCCTTGGCGGCCACGGCGCGCTTGCGCAGCTCCTCGAACTCGCCGCTGCTGAGGCCATGCGCGCCGCAGGTGGCGGCCACGGCGCCCGCCGAGGAGCTCGACTGGATGGTGATGGTGGGCGGCATGCTTGATACTGGCCAGGCCCTTGGGGGGAGGCGAAGATGCCCGGCGTGAGTAGAGCGGGGTTGAAAGTCGGAAATGAGTGAGCAAGACAAAGAGCGTATGAGAGAAGAAACTCAACTCAGAGAGAGTCGCGAGTTCAGGTTGGCATTCTGATTCAGGTGGCCCAGCTGCAGTCCCCACCGGAGCTGGGCTCCATGCGGGGACACCAGCGGGGAGCTCCGGCGACGCGGAGCAGCCCGCCCCGTCTCGGCATCAAGAGCCGGTTCGCTGCAAATCACTCATGCGCTGGTGACACTGGAAGCCATCAACATGACTTTCTAACTTACTTATACTTTATTCCATACACCAAGTCCATGTATATGCTAGCCCTACGTCATCATTCTCGCCATTACAGCACCTCCACATGCTTCCTTATTATCTGGCCTCGTTCAGTGTCGTCTTATCTCGTCTCCATCCATGACCTCTTCTCCCGTGGTATGAATAATTGAAGCCAACCAGCAGTTCGAGTCCTCGTGTCCTCTTCCCCAGAATCACTCGCCACGGGAACCAACGGAAGTGTCAGCATTGACAAAAGAAGAGAAAGCAGGAAATTATAAGCCGGCCTCGAATGCAGACGCATCGAGAGCGCGTAATTATATATGTTGCGTGACATGCGAGCTTGTGTCCAGCGAGCGCCTCGTCTCTAGTAGAATCCGTCGGGGCCCACACTCCCCCCTCTGCTCGAGCTCGTCAATGCAGGCGTCGATTGCGCCGATGCGCTGCCTTCGCTTGGGGTTGATGGGTCAACCACCTGATTTCGGATAGCCAAAACCCACTCGTGTTGAAGCAGCTCAACAGCCGACGGCCTCTCTTTGGGGTCGCGAGTGAAGCACTTCTTCAGGAAGTCGATGCCATTGGGGCCGACCTGGTCCGACGTTGGGAGCTGAGGCGGGTTCCCCTGCGCAATGTTGTACATGATCGCCCACTCGTTGTCTAGGTTGGCCCACGGCCTCCTCCCTGTGATCATCTCAAGGATGACGCAACCGAGGGACCAGATGTCAACGGATCCGGCCCTTCCAGGGTTCTCCCCCTTGATTACTTCTGGCGACATGTACATGGGCGTTCCCGTCATGGACTTGTTCGGCTTGGTCGCATGCAGATCGGCTGCCAGCGTTCGACCTTGACGGGCGATGACCTTAGCAGCGCCGAAATCAACGTACTTGATGATGCCGTTGTGGTTAAGGAGGATGTCTACATTCCGTCAGCATTTGTCAGTCTCGCAGTGTCGTTCGCGACGCATGGTATGGGACAGCTTCCCACGCGCAGTAGGAAATAATAGATGGCGGCACAAAATACTTACTTTCGGGCTTGATGTCGCGATGGGCAATCCCCCTCTCATGCAGATAAACCAGGCCTTCGAGCAATTGCAGAGCGTAAAAGATGATGACTTGCTCGTCCTCGATCCGGCCATGCTCGAGCAAGCTCGCCAGCGACCCGCCAGAGCAAAACTCCATGAAAATGTAGACACGGTCTCGATGGACTTCGATGCCGTGGTACGACACGATGTTGGGGTGGTCCAGCACCTCGAGAACGCCCATTTCCTCTCCGATCTTTTCAGCAATCTGTGGGATGAGGTTCGGGTCCTGCAGCCGGATCTCCTTGACGGCCATCAGCTGACCAATGTCGAGGTTCATGGCCGCGTACACGTTGCCAAAGGTGCCACCGCCGACAAAGTGGCCCTGTTGCCAGCGCATTGTGACGTTGGTTGCCGAAGACGAGAGGAATGCGAGTGACCGGTCCGCTTCGTTGTTGGTCTCGAGAACGCGGCCCAGTGCACGCCGCTCTGCCTCCCTCTCCTGGCGGTACTCGTCAACCTTGTCGAGCTGGTCGACGCGCTGCTCAGTGATGCACCGCGACGCTTCCTCATCGTCCAACATCCTGTTCTTGTCCAGTTTCCTGAACTGGCCCACCAGCTGCTCAATTTTCTCCTTTTCCGCCTGGGCTGCCAAATTTGATCTCGCGCCCATGATGTCAAAGTGCGAGATGAGCAGTGACATGCATCCTCCGACCTTTGTCCGCAGCTTCTCGTACTCGTCCTCACCGAGGGCCAATATGTGTCTGCCCCGGGTCATGCCCATGGCAAACTCAAGCGCAAGCACTGCCCAGCGAAACGACTTTCGGTCTGAAGCGATGCAGTCATCGCAGATGAAACTGATCCAATCAAGGGCAAGCTTCGTCAGCTTCAAGTTGTTCATCTGCCGCCTGTTGCTGTCCATGTAGAGGAGAGACCGCTGGCCGAATTCAGTGGCGAAAACGAAACACGTCTGGATCAGCTCTTGGCAATCCTTCCCTCTGGTTTGCTTCCTGATGGTCTCAACGCTATCCATGAAGGTGTTCGACAGCTTGTAAGCCACTCTGCGAATTTCCAACAATCTCGTGTTGACTTTGTGAATGTTGGATCTCGACTCTTGCAATAGGTCGACGTGCATGTCGACGGCGTCGAGGAATGTCTTCCTTGCCTCAGGCAAGGCTTTCGAGCCTGATGCACAGAGTCGAACCTGCCCTCGCTTTAGGTCGATATTCTGCTCCCGGAAAGGTACTGGGACCACTTCTCCGAACCAATTGAGGTCATCCTCTGGGCGCAGAATCAAGAGATATTGTTCTCCGAAATCCTCAGGAAAGCGCTCTTTGGACGTGATGGCCATCATCGCCTGAATGTCCTCGAGTCGTCCGTGAAGCTGCGATGATGCAATGATGTACAGGCCTTGCTTTTCGAAGACGCCCGTGTCTACACGGAAGTGACCAGAGGCAATTAGATGATCGTAGAACTTCTGCATGGCATCTGGCGGGAAGGAGATGCTAAAGTCTGAGACGTGCTCGTAATTGTCACTCAGCATCCTCGAGAATCGCTGCAGCATTCTCTGGCGCACACGGACTGAGTCCAGACAAGCCTTGTACCGCTTGCTCATTTCGACGGTACTCTCCTTCGGCTTCACCTGCAGCTCTCTCTCAAATGTCTGGCTAAGTCGGTTCAGAGCCTTGAAGGTGAGCGAGCTGAACTGTTCCGCGACTTCAATGTGCCCACCCTGCAGATGGCTGCCGATGAAATTGGCAAAGTCCCACTCCTGAAACAGCAACTCGGCTTCCTTGAACGTGTTTTTGTTCCCGCTCAGCTTCCAGTTCAACATTTTAAAGTAATACTTCAGAGCCTCGAGTACCACTTGGTCGAAGGATTCGTCGATGCAAGGGGGAAGTTCCCAGCCGGGCTCTGGGCTTTCGATCGAAAGATACTCAAGCTTGATTCTGATGGCGAACTTGAGAAGCAATTGGAATTGAGAGATCATCTGGTCTTGCATCAAAGGATTCTGCTGGGCAGACTCCTTGACTCTGCGGGCATATTCGAGGCGAGTCTTGGTGATCTCTTCGATGAGACGCGATGGGAAGCTGATGAGCGTCAGAAGCTCCTCCAGGTACGGCGGGAGGTGGCGCTTTTGGAAAGGAGCATGATTTCGTATCAGAGTCTCCTTGACTTTGCTGATGATGGAAGAAATCGGCTGCAGCATGCCCCTCTGAACTAGCGTTTGCGACGACCGTTCGTCGTTGTTGTACAATGACTGAAGGCCATCTTCCTTCATCAGTCTGTCGAGGAAGGATGTTTCGTCCGTGGTGATGCCGTCTACCGCCGGGGACCTTTGTTTGGTGCGGGAAAAGTCCAACTCATCGTTGCCCACCCACTTCTTGAGAATTGAAAGCTCTGTGTTGATCATTTCATTGGTATTGTACCACGAGAAGATTGCGTCGTATGCCTCGTGGAACAGCGGGGAGTCGGCCGATTTGTGCTCGGCCGCTAGCGACTGCCAAGACGGATAGAGGCTTTCGCACTTCTCGATTTTCTTGACCACGTCCTTGACCTGCTCGTAGGGAGGCTTCCCGGCCTCACTCTCACCCTTGACCTCGAAGTTGATGATTTCGTCCAAGATGCGGTCCACGGTGGCGCGGGCTTCCTCGACCATACGCCTCTGCACTGGAAGACGCCTACCGCACGACTCTGCGCGAACACCCAGCCACAGTTCTGACTTATGAGCCGTCTTGCCAGCCTGTTGGTCCGCAGAACCGATCAGCCGCTTCTTCTCCTGTCGGACCACGTCGCCAGTCAGCACTGCAGCAAGCATCCCATGCCACTCGAGCCGTTCGCGGTTCTCTGGGTCGTTCATGTCTTCTTCTGTGGGTTGCAGGTCGTCGTTTCCGTAGAACATGATGGTCTCTTGATCCAGGCGGTCCTCGTATGGGCCCTCTGACGACGGGGTTTCGCCTTCTGAGTCCGAGTCATTGCCGTTGAGGCTCTGATAGGACGTGAAGTACTCTCCCGAGTAGTCCTGCCGTAACTTTTGCACGTATGCTCGCTCTTGCGCGCGAAACCTGCTCTCGCTCTGCCTCGGTCGTGTTCTCGACGACGATCGGATCGACTCGACGAAGGAGGGCGTCGGTTGCCCTAGAGCGGGCTTCCGGGACGTTGCCGGGTTGTACGTATTCGACGGCGTTCTGGTCGGACCTAAGGGGCGCTGGGGCCGGCTCCCGTTGGTGAAGGCGGCCGGGTCGTCGGGCGAGTTGGTCCACTGGCTCTTGGTTGCGGCGCCATTAACCACCGTTCCCAGGGGCAGCGATGCCATAGACGAGGGGTCGGCATATCTGGCGAGATCGCTGACGTCGTCATGCCGCTCCGTGATATGAAGGTCACCATCGGACCCCGGCGATGAGTCCTCGGCGTCGTCGATGGCGATGGCGTTGGCGTTGGCGTTGGCCTTGCCGACGGCGACCAGCGAGTGCCTGCGGCCCTGGGGCCTCTCGAGCTGCAGATCGTCCTCTCCGCCCGAGAACCGCACGGCTCGCGGCGACGCGTCTGCCATCTCGCCGATGGGAGACGAGGCTGCGTTTCGGGCCCAAGGGGCTCACCACCCCCTCAGCAACCGACGCAAATGAAGCCTCGGTCGGGGCAGGGCGTCGTGGTGCAGCCGTTAGATCAGGCCCGGCATGTGAATCGCGGTTCGGTGCTGGACGATTGCGCTGGTGCTGATTCTGCGAGATGCCAGCGTTGGCGGTCTATGATGGAACGAAGCCGGCCATGGGGGCTCGGCGATGGCGGGCACGAGGAAGCTACGCTGCACCTGTCGCGCGAATCGTGATCGATCGCAGCGAGCGCGATGTTGCACGGCGAGGCTAAAACTGTGGCTCAGCAGCGTCAGAAAGCGAAGTGATTGGCTTTGGCACGTGGCTTGCCCAGCTAGTGTGGCTCATGTGCGCATCTACCTGCCAATTGGACGAAAACAGAGGCAGGACAAGCGCTGCGAGCAGAGATCCTGGTCCCTGTGCTCCTCAGGCCCCCAACCATCGCGCCATGATGCTGACCAGTTCTGGAGCACCTCGATTGGTGCCATTGCATCCATGGAATGGTCTGTGTAGAGTCCAAGTTTCCTCACCCGCTGTTGTGTCGTTTCGCTACGAGCGCTGGACTAATTTTCGGCGGCCGGTACATCCATAGTCGAGGCCAGATGGGATTTTCTTTTACCAGCGAATTAGTGGGCTTTATTACTGCTTCTTTACGTTTTTATTATCTCGTCTCATGCTACCAAAATTAGTTTAGGAAGTCTGAGGCAACGCTAAGTAGCAAGTTGCGAGCCCGTCTGAGCTGGAGGCGGCCTCTGGAAGTAATGTTTTCGCTAGCGGGAGCGACAGTGAATGAAACGCCTGGCAAACGCTCAACAAGCTATGTGACATCCTCCACACGAGATTCAGGTTGCTTTGCGGGAATAGCTCTTATTCCTCACACAATTCTTGATGATCCAAGGATGCTGTAGGACACCTTCAAGAGGCAATCGCTTCTCCGGATCAACTACTAGCAGCTTGGGTCGTGTTAGTCGTAGTCCAGCCTCAGCTTTAGGACTCTGCGAACTCACTTTATGGATAAGGTCTGTAGCCTCAGGGCTGACATAGAATGGGACTTTCATATCAGCCCTTGCAATCCTTCGAGTTGTCATGACAGGGGCATCCTCGAAGGGGGCCTCGCCTGTCAGGAACTCATAAGTCAGAACACCTAATGACCAAACGTCGATCTTCTCATCATAAGAACCATCTGCGCTCCTTGGGTTCACCATCTCAGGCGGCAGGTAATCAAGTGTGCCGCAGTACGTTGTACGCCGATGGTTCGGTGTGTGAACACTCCAGCCGAAGTCTGAAATCTTGATCTCCCCATGAATGCCCACCAGGATGTTCTCCGGCTTGATATCGCGATGGATGACATGCTTGCGGTGCAGGTAACGCAAAGCGTCAACCATTTGCGCGATGTACTCTGCTGATCGCGGCTCAGGAAATCGTTGCGCTTTACGCAGGTGCTTGTATAGCTCCCCTTGTCCTGCAAACTCCAGGATGAGAAAGATGCGCTTGCTATCATGGAAATGGCTATATAGTTTCAAGATATTAGGATGCCGCAGGTTGTTCTGAATCTCGATTTCGCGTCGCACTTGCTTTTCAATACGCGCTGCCTGCAATTCGCTTTTGTGTAGGACCTTAAGAGCGCACACAAAGCCCTGGACACGATCGCGAGCCAGATAGACGCGACCAAATTTGCCTTTGCCCAGAGGCTTGCCGATCTCGAACATTCCTAGGTGCAAGGTTGGGGGTTCAGGCTGCATGGTGAGAGGAATCACCGTCTCGTGTTTGGCTAGGCAAGCCTCGCCCGTTGATTTGGTATCCGGAAGAAGCTTCGGCGATGCTAGAGGGGTTGCCAGGTGTGAAGTGACGGGATCAGTTTCCTTGTTTCGGAGGTGAAACTTGACCGCTGCGTGCGAACATTGTTGCTGCGATATGCTTGTACTTGTTGAGTGACTGGGTGAGGAGCAACCTGGAGATGCCTGAGGCTTGTGGTTTTCGTCAGCAACTGACAGGCCCTTGAGGCTGTCTTCGAGGCATTTGGTCGCCATCCTTTGGCTGGAGGTTGAAGACGAAAGAGGTGGGGTACCAGAGCAACGTGCTCTCAGAGTACAGCGGCGGGAGCTTAGAGGCGCGCGGCACCTTTGTTAGGAGTGAGACATGCATTAGAACTTACTCCGTGCCGGTAATTGGCTGGTGCTTGTTCCGCCTCGTTCACCTTAGCGACATCAAGCGCTACGACCAAGACTGGCTGCTTGTCACTTATCTTCCCGCTGTTGCCCATCTCGGAGGCGGTATCCTGTTGTCAACTGGTGCTACGATTACCGCGCGACAGTTGTCTGGCACAAACAGACAATGATCCGCGGCGGCTCCCGCTTGCCGATAAGGTGACTGCGGTCATGTCTTCCGAAGAATGTCCCCATTCGCACGAACCTGCTTTGAACTCTCTATCCCATGCATAAGAAGCAAGCGAGACACTGCCACCGGGTCACATCGATTAGTTGATGCCTGTCGCCGCGTTTGACATGGGATGCACCGTAGCCCTCGGTCAGTGTTGCGCCGGCCTCTGTGTTCGTAGCCATAAGCCGGAAACAACATTCAGCGGCATGTCGTCAGGCTTTTGATACCCGCTTCTTCTTGTTTCGGCCGCGGAAGCGGGAGTGGCAGCAGGTCGCGGACGCCGGCGTTCCAAAAACACCCTGGTTCCGCTTCCGCATCCCGGCGGCCCGCAACGGCTCTCGGCGGGATCCTCGATCCCCAATCTTCCACCGAGGACCGCTGCGACATGACGACGCCTCGTGTGGCCATAGCAATACTCCAGGTGCATGCTGAAGACGAGCCACTCCGTACTCCGTGCGTACGAGGTTCCTTGCGGAGATTAGCCGCGCGGATGAAACTCGGAGGGTTGCGCGTTGACTGCTCTAAGGACCCGCGCTGGAAGAGGCCTAAGAAGTCTTAATGTGGGACGGTGGGCATGCCTGCATTCGATCCGTACGAGTATGCTCGTACGTACACATCGTAGCCCGTGTCCGACGTATCTTGGGCGTTCGAACATGACATGGAATGCTCCAAGATGGTCATGCCAACGACGCTGCGGCCCCCGTCACGTTGGAGCATTCGGGAATCCAAGACGTGCTGTCCACGGAGCAGGGGAGGTTTTGCGTGAGAGTACGGGATCCGTCGCCCGAATGCCTCGGCAATCACGAGCAAACGGCCAGATCGTCGCTGGCGGATAGGGCGCCGACGAGGTGTCGTTCCCGCCCACTCTGGTGAGCCAGGTTCAGGCAAAATCTGCTGGAAAGTGGAGGAGCAGGAGAAGCCGTAGCACCACGCAAGGGGAGCCGGCCATGTGTGGATAGACACCAGGCTAATGTTTCAAGGGCAGTCCTTGATCGCCTTCGTAGCCGCATCCATTCTGGCTCAAAAAGCATCTCGGTAGCACTGAGAACTACGGGAGATGCACTTTTGCGCATCCGTCCTGCGCCGTCGTCCTAGCTTAGGTACAGTAGTGAGCGGGTACGGAGTAGTTTTACCTGAAAGGGCTAAACTCAGGGCCAAGTGGAGTGTAGCTCAGCTCTGTCGGGAGCCAAGATTTGCGGCTTCGGTCGAGAATGGACGAATTCGGCGGGATGGGGCAACTCTATTTTGGCGCGGCGACGAGTAAGTGGCCGAGATGTGGCCATCTACTCATGAGGGGATAAATGCCTGCGGCGTCTGTCCCTGTTTGCACTCCTTTCCACATGACAATGCCTCGTCATGGCCTCTTTGTTAAATTGGCACGCTCTCTATTACACGACTCCGCGCTGGAAGACCGCCAAGCAGCCTGGCTGCAGCTGCAATATCTCGGCTGTCGCAGGGAGGCCCCTGCTGTGAGCCGTACCTGTATCCGTCACTGGGGTATAGCAAAAGTATGGTAATCCGTATGCCATGTAAATATATCGATTGACAATTGTCGGGAAGGCCTGCATGCGACATCTTCCAACATGGAACATAGGAATAAGCCCAAGCGGCGGACGAGCCGGCCAGGTGGACGATTTCCGCCAACCCTGTGCGTCTCGCTGGCGTTTCTGTACAAAATACGTGTCAGAGAACGGCGTGATATCTTTGATCGGCCTGCTCCGTATATTTGCATGCATCGTCATGCCAGGGTGCGAAGCATGCTGGACCTTGTAGAAGGGGTGCCCACCATACTCCATACCTGGCGTTACTAAGTGCTTCAAACCCCATGAACGGGCGTGCGCCCGCAATCGATGGCGCCACTGTGCATTTCGAGTGATCCTCGGGGTAAGTCGGCCGACTTCAGACCTGTACGATTAGTTGGCGTACGAGACGCAATCGATGGCGCCACTGTGCATTTCGAGTGATCCTCGGGGTAAGTCGGCCGACTTCAAACCTGTACGATTAGTTGGCGTACCAGAAGAATACAAAAATGCGTTCTAACCAGGGACATTTGTCGCATATCGACTCCACCGGGGAAATGATAGACGAGACGAGTGCCAACATGAAATGTACTTTGGAGTACTCTGTACGACAACTGGAAGTCTAACATCGCACTCGAGTGCTCTCACCGGTGGTGTTACTCTAAGATGGGAGCTTGCAGCTATCACCCATGACCTCTAGGTACCCGTAGCAAGACACATTATCTTTCACGCCAGTGAACTGCCGGAGCGTAAGCCGTGCCCTCAGCATAGGTGCAAACTCTCGGGCGAGACGTAGAACACTCGTGTTCGTCTTTCTCAGAGCCATCTTCAATATAATGGTCTACATGGCGGGGATGACAGTGAGAGCTTTAGATGGCATCACCCTGGTCGTGTGGGCTGTGCTGGGGCTCTTCGTGCTGGCTGTGCTCGCACCTTGATGTAAATTTTGCCCTGGTCCGATGTACGTCGGAGCACATGGTGTTGTATCGGAAGAGACGGAAGAAGACGGCATGCCACCTTGAGAACACTATGACTTTCGCTTCAGCATGGTTGTTGGATGGGCGGTGAATCGATACACGGCTCAGATTTTCATATGACAAATTCATGCTATTCTTCAGCGTGACCGAGAGCTGAGGACGCCCGCACTATCGTAGCCAGCGGCGCGCATTCCTGGACGGTGCCCGAATAATGATGAACATATGAGAGTTTCGCCCAGGGCTGGACGCAGCCAATAAGCCGCTTTTCAGCGCGAGATATGGCATGCATTGAGTGCATTTCTTCCGAAAGCGTCGACTGTGGTAGTTCGGAAAGATTGCCACCTTGAGCGAGCACCAAAGCGCAGGTGTAAGGAAGCGGGCAGGTATGTCAGTTGAACTCAAACGAGGCGATGTATATCACACGAGAGCGACATTCAGCATCGTGCGCATAGTGAACAGCCTGCATGGAGGGCTTTCTTCAGCATTATTGGCACACCATAACCAGGCCATTGAGAAAAGGCATGGGATCGCCGCGTCCTTGAGAGACCAATCTGAGGCATCAAGGTACCACAGCTAGGTGGCAGCGAGAAGCAAACCTCATCAGCCACGATCCGATAGTGTCCGTACTAGGTAGCAGAACCTTGTACTGGCCTGGCGAACTGCGTTGGACTCGTCATCGACGATGAGACAATGCGAGGTTGTCTTGTTTGGAGATGCTGTGCAGGCCGGATGACGCCTCATGCATGCCGGCTCTAGCGCACGGCGTATCAGTGGGTTTGCGAGCCATACCTTCGACACTCGTGGCATGTTGCAGGACGGCTGTTGTCCTGCCGGCGACCTTCCAGCAAGACGATGGCCATGGACCAAAAGGCTTGTCGGTCATCGGCTTCCCCAGATGAAGATGTGACAGGTGGGGAGCTTGGATCTCGCCAGAGGCCGTTCACGAGCAATTTTACTTAGGTAACTTACCTGGGCTGCCCCGCTCGGCTAGGAAGAAGAGGAACTGCACGAGTCCAAGCAAGGCGCAGAAGATGCAGTCCAGTCTGAGTTTGGGTCAGGTATACGAGGCGATCACTCCATAGGCTAGGTTACTGAAAGAGACGGCATGAACGATGCTGCAACCAGCCCTATTAACTGGAGAGCTTCTTCAAGCCTCCGGTTGCAGAACTCGCAGCATTTTCTTTTTCGCGCCATGACATGCCGATCGCGGAAGCGCTTGGACCTGGGCTGGGCAACAAACTATCTACATTGTCGAGGGTGTCCTTTGTTTGGCGGGGGCTCGCTGCTGCATCCTGGGGCTGGTAAGGGCGAGGAGGAGCCGGACGCCTGTGCGCCACCACGCCTCTTGCTCGGTTCGTCTTTGAGCCGAAGCCGTCTCGGCTGGTCTAGCCCATTCTTCCCTGCTCACTCATATATTAATTGTTTGATAGATTGCCTTGCCTGTCGTCTGTCAGTCGGCCTGGACGAACAATCAATCTTGCCCGGTCGCGCCACTTGGAGCTAGCGGAACAAGAGATTCAGGCCCGCAAGCCACGCAGAGCCGGAAACCTTACCTACTTTGATGCGGAGTCCTCCGTATGGGGAGAGAGAGCTGCGGCTGTCGGTTCGCGGCACCGCTACTCGTAAGGTCTCACTGCTGTGAACACGGCGGCCGCTCCCCTGCAGCGTCGCAAGCCACACACGCATTCGCAGAATCGTGCAGGAGCCGCATGAGCACCCTGTGGCTCATCATACGTACGATGTCGGACAACGACCCGGTGGCGCGCTGATGCCGACGATGATCAGGGCCGTCCGCGAATCTAAGTCACTGCATGCAGAGTGACTAAGACAGATCGCTTAAAGACAGGCAAACGCCCTGCGTACGTTGGGCTACCTTGTCCGTCTTGCATTCCGGAACGCAAGATGAAGTAGCCAGGTAACGTCTTCTGCTCGTACGACACTCGGTGTTTGCACCTGCATGGGATTGTGGATTGGTCCACAGAGGTTCTTGGCCTCGTCGCTCGCTCTTGCGGCAATGGCTGCCCTGGGTGCAGCTTCCCCGTGCATAGACCATGCGCGGCTGCAGGTGGATGATATCAGCTGCAACGGGCATCCCCTGTCCAGGCAGGCACGCAGAGGGCAGTGTGGCCTGACAGCCCAATGTACGGACGGGAGTGTTCCCAAATCCGTACATCACTAAGCAGGCGCCCAAGCAGGTACCCGTCAGTGCAGGCGCATTCCGATCTCGTCTCATCATGGAGCAGGTGCGCACCTGTAGGATGCATTCCACTGCGCTCGGCCTCGCTATACCGTCTTGTATGGATTCGACATGACAACCTCCTCCGTCCAAAGACCGCTGGGAATATTCCGTACTCGCACCTTGCTTGCTTTCTTGCCTGCCGCTTGCAGCCTGTCCACGCATAACAAACGCTCGCACGCCCTCCGCATCACCTTCCTCCAGAGGCTCCAGCGCCCCGCACCGTCCGATCTTGTCCTGTTGAAACACGGGTCCTGCAGCTGGACCGGAGCTCACCCTCCCCAAGGCAGAGTGTCTCTCCGTGCTCGGTGCGACCTATCCATTGGGGACTCTCCGCCTTCCGACACTACCCTGTCCAGTGTCTGGCCATTGCTGCAACAGGTTGCCGGCATCGCGCGATGGCGGTCGCTTCCCGGCTGGTGCCATGGCTGCCCCCAGGCCGTCACAGCACTAATGTGAACTACGGAGCACGCACGTCAAGGATTTGTGCTGCTAGCAAACTCCACGCCTAGGCCACAATCCGCGTCCTATAGCAACCGCATATCTACAGGATATTTGGGTCGTGCCGCGGCAAATGTATCCTCGAGGTGAAGATCCGACATCTTGGTGCTGTGACCATACTCGTATGGCAAAGCTAGACTTGACTTTCCGTCGCATCTGTTGCCAAGGTAGCCTTGCCGCATGTCGCCTTCACTTGGACCCGGCAATGGAACGTCCGGCAATCGTGGTTTCGAGTTCAAAGCCCATCACTGCCACTTGGATGAAGTAAGGCTTTGGTAATATTCAGCTCTGCGATTTGGCGCTGCTCGCATGCGCGTGCGAGTACGTAAGTCATACATACATAACTGCAGCAGCACGCACGGTCACGGCACGAATACGTCAACAATGCTTAGCTGTGGTACGTTCCGGGCAGAGTGACGGAGTGCTGTACTACCTTAGGTACGTAGTCGCGCGACCACTTAAGCGCAAACTTGCAGGTCGGGACGATGCAGCCCGTTCCTGCAGCTGCCGGGGCCTTCAATTAGCTGGTCTCCCTGCCTGAGCCTTTCCTGTTCTCATCAGTCCAGTCGTTGTGCCCATGCTTGCGAGTATGAGTAGATCTCCGTCCCTGTCACGCCGCGATCCTGATGTGGCCGGTGCTCCAGCCCCCCGGGGGCCAGCGTGCAGGGCTCCGATGAGGCACTCAACCCAGGCGCCATGATCCTGGTACCCCGGCAGACCAGGCCCGAGCTGCAACCGGGCTCTGCTGTGGCGCCTCGACCCTCGAATCCCCGATTTCACTCTGCCCTGGGCCTCGGGGTGCACTCATCGACGATCTTCCCACTGGTCTACCAGTGGTAGTCAGTGTGGGTGGTTTCGAGCCGCGGTATCGAGGCGGTACAACCCGCCGAGCGCCTCTGGGCGCTGGACGAAACCCCCAAGATCTGGCCCCGAAAAAGAAACAGTGGGCGTCGAGCCTTGGCTGTCGGAAGCTTACACGGCTTGCAGGCTCCGTTGGAGACGGCGCGTGGAGCAAAGGGCCGTTCGTTGCAGGGCCGTTCCCAGGCCCGAGCACAACCCCCCATTGCATCGTCCCCATCAGGCCGGGAGAAATCGCTATGATCTTTTTTTTTTTGTTTTTTCCTCTCTCAAGCTCTCTTCGGATTACGGATGAAAGATCTTGAGTGCGAATCAAGTCCCACCTTGCTCTGCCCAGTCTGGCTTTTCAGGCGCTTGAGCCCCTTGTCCACCCCGATAGCTGTTGTACGAGTACTACGTACGAGTATGTGACTGACGGAATAGTCCGTTGAGTATCTTAAGCCTGTGCGTGGTCGTGACCAGGCCAAGCAGCCCCGCAAACACCTTCGGGCGCGCTAAAATCGCCGCACAGATTTCGTCTAGGCCGACATGCGGGTACCAGAAGAAACGTGAACCCCCCCAAGCTGCCCCTTCTGTTAAACATGGCTGGTCCGAATGCGAGAGAGAATTCACTTCTTGTCAAACAAAATGAGTGTGTCCCGAGCTAAGTCCATGCTGTAGGCGTGTTGAAGTTGATTCTATCTTGTTGCTGAGTGTTTCTTGCGAAAGCTTAGCTCAAGCGTCTTCTTCAAGAGGCTCTGACTGGCCCATGTCGTTTGGAGGCAACGATTTTTGGTACCTGCATGGCTGGCTCATCAGCAAGTCGAACCCTAGTCCACGGGACGCATCATCCATCAAGCTCTCGGCTTTGCGACCTCCACCCACACCGGACCCCGTCCATGCCAGGGGCAGCTTGCTTTGACTTTGTTGACTTTAGCTGCGACTCCAAGCGCCTTCAGATGCTGTGCCTCTTACCATTGCATGTGTTTCTCGGCTGGCTCGGTAGGTTCGACGGTGCATGCTGCGAGCCCCCCCCCACCCCACCTTGGTATTTTGTCGTCTTCCCTGGAGACGAGATCCTCGTCACAGGGAAAAATAAAACAAAAATGGAGAGTTTGAAAGCCAGACAAAATACCCACTGTGCCTGTCACGGACCGTAGGCCCAGTGGCGGCGGGACAGAGCGAGGGAAACCCTGTTCGTGGCTCATTGTTTTACCTGCCCCTGGCTTGACATGGCTTCTTGGACTTCACGCCCACTCTGCCCACCCCCCCTCCTCCCTTCCCCTTCTTCCTCACTCTTTGACAAGAGGCGCTGCGCCCAACGCTTCTCAGACAAGGCCCATGGCACGGTCTCATCCCGCGCCGTGACACAAGGCGAGGCCCATGGCTGTTGACCCATTCCGAGCACCGGCTCCTCCACCGCGGTCGTCAGACCTTCGCTTCCCCGTAGTAGCTCGTGCTCAATGATATAATACCCGCACAGGCTCCCGCTCCGGGAGGACCACAATATCTTCACCCTTCTCCAGCTTTCCGCCGCAACCAGCCCACCATTTGGCCGCATTGATTCGTTTGACGACTGTCATTTCCTGTGCCCGTACTTATAACAGGGTTCTCTTATACCACCAGAGTGACCGGACGGCCACCAATCGAGCGCCCGCCAATTACCCGCATTCTCCATAGCTTTAAAGTCTACCGCGGGTCTCTGAATCTCTTGGACGGTTTATAAAGAGCCAACCTTTCTCGACAAAGTCTATATCGACAAGCTCCCCTGCCGTGCTGTCCCCTCTCGCCTTTGTGCAGTTGACCCAACTCACTACCTGCCGCCAGCGTTCCACACACAAACAAGTTAGTTTCCTCGCTTGTGGTTGGCGTCTCAAGTCAGTGACTCATGGTTGTGGACTGCATTTCTCACATTTACCATGCAGATATCACAATGTGTGACTTCACCAAGAACTACTACATCTACACATCCTGTACGGATCCTGGAGCCCACTTCTGCAGCACCTCGACGGATGGCTGTCGCCAGCAGTCCTGTCCCATGGGACCTCATGAGCGCTACATCGTGCTTCCCGAAAGCTGTCCGCTATGTGTCGGATGAAGCTGAGCAGCAATGCCATTCGTTTTTATGAGCATCCTCTTGAAGGAGGCAGTATTTCACAACTTCGCTTTTTGCAATCATCGATAAACGACCCGTCTGCGTTGCATCCTTTAAGGCAAAAGCCTTAGACCACCGACCACCGACTTGCACTGGCCATACCGCATGGAGGTAGCCACCTTCTGATTCAAACGACGAGACTATCCCCTTGCCCTTTCACGTACACGGGCCGTAGGGATTCAATGTCGACTTTCCTTTCTCTTCTCATAACATAGGGCTTCCTGAAGCCGCTCTGCAGACCAAGATAGCGGCCATCATCGAAGAGGTGGCCTTGGACACGCTCTGTGGGGTGATGGCAAACGGCGCGAAAATCGGCCAAGGTATCGGCTCGACGTATTTGGATTTTGCCTCTTGCTTTGGTAACCACTTTGTTCGCTGTAGGATTAGTTGGTTTGGCAGGCGCCACAGGAAGGACTCGGGAGTCTTGCTTTCCATCACAAAAGGAGGATACAGAGGCGTTTCTTGGCTTATTAGCATGCGCAGAATGTACTCACAGAACTACGGCACCCGGCGTTGGGTTTGACTGGAAAATTACGAGCCACGGGGCTCTTGTTGCAAATCAAAAGGATGTTCTCTTGGATGCCTGGCCTATCTTCTTGCTCTAGTCGTCCGCGTAACGAGAAGTTGTTTCATGTTGCCACGTTGGGTGTCCCGTATGACCTGCTTGCCTGGGATGCCTGGTCAACCTAGCTGGGAGCCGTTGGCCGTACAAAGTACGTGCGACAAACGGCGGGACGAGGCACGGGCGAAGTGTAGCAGTGCCAGCGATGACGCGGCGATGAGGCGCGGCTAGAACAACCTTCCAATGCAATGGTAGCCAAGAAGCACTGCCCAATTCTTCACCTACTCAAGCAGGCAGATTGCACGAGAAGCGTTCCGGCGCTCTGGCTCGGCTGTCATTATTTACTCGTCACAGGAGACCATATGATGAGCAGCAAATGGCTATTCCGAATTCTTCACGTGTGGCCAGGACAAGCGAATGCGTTGGTCAAGGTTATGTCGAAAATGGTGTATGTCAAGGGAATGCCCTGAACAGACATACAGAAGCCAAATGAGATGATGACATTTTCATGCGCAACGTCAGCACGTTGCTGATGACAGCGGCATGCGGCTGCGCGCAGAATTCGAGGCTCACACGTGAACCAACAAAAGTTTTGCCGAGCAAGCATGTGTACTTGTCAGGAGAAATCCCAAGGGCGTCACAACCACCTCTAGGAAGTAGAACAGCTTAGATCGCTATACTGAGACTATAAGTGGCCACGACAACTTAAGTGGTGCGTGGGATCGTGGCATTTCCATCCAGATCTCGTCATGCCAGGCTCCCCAGAGTGCATGGAGTAGGGCTGTTGAGATTGGTAGATACTGGCCCAATATATTGAACTGATCGATATCACGCAGGAGACCGCTCACTTGCCATGGACTGCTACCCTGCATCTTAGTGGGCTCACACCGGGCGCTGTTGTGATAGACGTTGTGGCGTCATGTGCGACTCGGTTCTTGATGGGGGCAAGTAATCTATGTCCAGCAAATCAACGTTTGCCTGTAATTCGCCAAACTGAAGGCTGCAGCGCCAATGCATTCGTGAACCTTGATGCTGCCACGCCGACTACGTGGGGAGGATTGGTTGAAAGGGTCCTAGCAACCCCGGTCTCGCGCGGACAGACCCAAAAGCGGAACAGAACGTTTGGGATGCATGATGATATTCGGCTCTCGCTGAGATCAACGTGCACCTGGGGACGAATGAACAATGGTGACGGCAAGGATTGACCACAGCACTGGGGCACAGCGCGTCGCAGCTCTGAGTGGTCTCGACCCATATGCTGCAACCAACTTGGGAAGAAACGTCAAAGCTCCCCAGGCTAGAACGGCAGGACAATGACTCGGCGCGTCCCGGTTCCCTGGAACTCACGATGCCGAAAACCCTAGTTGTGCTGCCACCACCACTAGGGGGATGGGAATGGTTCAGGAGAGTCGGCATGAATGGCCGTGCGCGATTGGGCCCGTTAATGTGAACTAGCGCTCATAACACGCCCCCACGGACTTCGATGAAAGGCGGCACCAATGACGCACAAGCTAGTCTACATCAAAGCTCTTACAAGAGTAGTTTTCCCACGCAGGATGAGGGTGTTTTTGCCAGCCAACTGGAAAACAAGGTCTTGGAAGTTTGCTGTGCCGGGACCTGTTGAAGTACTTGCCAACAATGCGTATAAACCCCCTGTGCATAAGCGCCACGCCCTGACCGCTCGAGCACCGCGGCAAGATGAGGGTCAGCGACTTGTTGACGGAATGCGCGTACCTGTGATGCCCGAGATTGATTACGAAGTAACCACGGACGGACTAGGCATTGAGGGCCGGCAAGCCAGCCTCCCGGGTGGTCTCGGCAGAGACCAATCGGGGCCCTAGCCCTTCCGTTTGACACGCCTCGGGACCCGCGGCGGGCGGAGGAACGATATGGCTTGACGATCGTATGCAAATTCAACGTGGAACCATCATGTGCCTGCAAGGAAAGGAAGCTGCTGGCAAATCCGCCGAGGCAATGGACTAATAAGCTCACAAGGTAGATCCAGGTTGACGTGGAAGCCTCTGCCCACGGCAAACTCTTGGCAAATCGACGAGAATAGTCGTAAAGCATATGCTCTCTGCAAGGCGAAGACAATGGGATCCAAAGGAGTCGGGGAATTGGTGAAACCCTTTAGCTTCGCTTTAAAATGCACGCTGGAGCACGAGGATGCTTAATCCGAGTTGACCTTGGTTCATCTGTGAAATCGCGGTCGTCATCATAGCTTCGTAATCATTCAGGCATGCTGGTACTTATGCCCTCCTGCCTTATTGGCAACTCTCCCTGCAGCCTGTCCTCCCTCGGCTCCTCCGAGTCGGCCGTCCCATTCGTGTCCCGAGCATCTCTGGCATGGCGGTACACCCGAACGGTATTATCCTGCCCAGCGCTGACCATGGTCTCGCCGTGAGCATCCACCCAGAAACACACCCCCTTGTGGCCCCGCACTCGCTGGAGGACGTCTTTGCTCTTGACGTCCCAGAGAACAATGTCTCCATCCTCGCTCGCGGAGGCGATGAAGGGCTCGCCATCAAGGACTGCGAAGCAGCCGCCAATGGCGAAGTTCTCATTGCGGTGTCCCTGATATGTCTTCTTGACGGTGCCGGCAACGTAGTCCCAGAGCCTTATGCAGTTGTCAAGGTTGAAGGCAAGGACAAAACGGCCGTTGGGGGAGAAGCAAACATTGGTGACGGCAGGGTTATCCTCATGAACGAGCGTTCGTAGACATTGCCCCGTTGAGGTGTCCCATACACGGCTGATGGACGTTGGCAAAAGCTTGGGGAAATGCGAGGGGGTGTGAAATGAGGGCACTTACATCAAACCATCCGTCGAGCAGCTCACGACTAGGGTACCGTCTCGACAAAAATCGATGCCACTCACAGGGTCACTGTGAGCCGGCAGGCTTCTCATCAGTCTACCCGCTCTGACGTCCCAGAGGAAGACGGCCTCGTCATACGACCCGCTAGCCAAGATATTCCCCTTGGGCGAGAAAGCCAGGCAATGGATATAGTTGTGGTGTCCTCGCAGGCAACCCATGTCTCGCCCAGAGATTGATTTTCGTGTCGTCGTTTTCGGCCGTCCCGTCACCCGATCCCATAGCCGTATGGCCTTGTCATCCGAGCCGCTGGCCAAGGTGTTGCTGTCTGGGGTCCACGCAAGGCAGCTCACACCGGCCATGTGGCCAACAAGGGTATCCATGTGGGCGCCCGTCGAGGCATCCCAGATTTTGAGCGTCGCATCCGCCGACGCCGACGCAATGAAACGGCCATTTGGCGATATTCGCACTTGGGAGACAGGCTTGGTGTGGCCATGAAGTATGAGCCGCGGCCGGTAGTTGGGCTTGAGCGGCTCGTGCGGGGGAGTCGGTTGTGGGGGTTCTGGGGAGTAGGATTCCGTTCGCGTGCGATCAGAGGTGCTCGGGGACGGAGAACGGCGGCGATCGTGTGTGACCCCGGAGGGAGATCTGGCACGAGAGTTTGGTCCCGATTCAGAGCGCGTTCGCGAGCCGGAGCTGGTCCGCGACGGGGAGCGACGGCGCGAGCGTGACCGGGAGGGAGAGCGGGATGGCGATGAGGTTCGCTTGCGCGACGAATAACCGTTGTTGGATCCTTCGTTGGTCATGCTCCTGCTCACAGCATCCCTGTTGCGGGACGCGTCTGGGGACCCCGATCGCTGGGACGAGTCATCATCGGTCTTGCGTCGCTTGGATGGAGGAGTTGGGCCCGCGAGCTCATCGGGCGAGTCCATAGCTGTCGAAGCTGAACGACGAGGCTGAGAGTTGCAGGTCGGGATGGAAGTAAGGCTCGCGGAAATATTATGGGTCGTCGTCGAAGCGAGCCATTGGCTGTAGGCGACGCGGTGAACAAGGAGCCAGTGAGCGCGACAAGTTCCAAAAGACTGGTGGGGGCTGAGTTGAACTGTTGCAGGGGCTGAGCAGCCCCTCGATGTGCATTCTCCTCCTCGCAGCTTTTTCTCGGAATCCTGATACGTCGTTGGTTGGCACTGATTGCCAGGGCGCGACTATTGATTTGGGCATGCCGCAGCATGGTCCGTGGTGGCCAGTGAAGTTCAGCTCTGGTAGATTTCTAACAAGCTGGATGCCAGCTGCCGCCATTGCCGGTGGGCGACTGCGAGTACTCTTACTCCCTCGTAAGCGAGCGATGCAATATTGGCGCGAAGGATGAGGCCCGAACAAACGACAGATGCAGTCGGCACATCCCAGCAAGTCGTCAATGGCCTCAACTAGAAATCGCGAGACCCGACCACAGAGATGCACGCATCGCCCGCTCGCCATGCTGCCGACGCTGGCGAATGTCAGCCCCGGCCAGGACAGAGATCGTTACCGCGGCATTGAAGTCAGAGAATGCTGCGCAGGCGCCGTAATCTGGTAAGCCAGGCACTTGCTGATGGATTAGTTTTATGGCGTAATGTCACTCGACTTTGCAAGGCACTGTCGACTCAGGATCAAGCTCATCTTGCCTCATCCCAGACCTCGGGAGGCGTTTCCCAGCTTCGGTAGTCTTCTTGCATCAAACAAATCGGCTCATCAACGGCATTCTCCGCGCCAGCCTTGCGGGATGCACCAGGCCATCCGCGCTGTCGGATGAACTGCACCAACGTGCTGGGTTTTCAAATTGGGTTTCCGACTGCGCGCGAGTACTCGTAAGGATGTGTTCTTCGGTGATTTCGTCGGCTCGCTCGCCCTCGCCCCAGGACTCGATCGTGATTTTAGCCACGCAGGGAGCGAGTTGGAGCCTCCGATACGGCTCTGCACGCCATCGAAATAAGGCTTAACATCAATCACACCGAGTTGAATGTCACGGATCATGTCCGTCATGACTTGGCCATCCTTGGCACATCAGAGCGATACCGAGTCAATTAATTCACCGATGGGCTATCAGGGTTCAGAGTGCAGACGCGCTGTCACTGGTCATGCCAAACTTAACCCTCTACCGGATCAGCCCAGTGACGAGACGGGCGACAGGCGGTGCGTTGGCGGGTGCCCTCTAGAAGCAGCCCGTACGAGAATGAGAGCCGAAGACAGCAAACTTGTGGGCCCCAGACTCCAAGAGTATGGTGTATTATGAGTGTAGCAATGATATGCCTGGCGGTATTACCGTAGTTACGAGGAGTCGTACGTGACTAACTCGGCAATAGTTGCAGTACGAGTAACACCGAAGTACGGAGCAGATATGTGAAATGCGGGGCGATGCTGCTCTTGGCAAAGCAGCGGTCGGTAGAAAATACGATACAGAGAGTTTAAGCAGTCGAGGTGAGCCCCGGCGAGCCCACAAACCGTGGAGTGGGAAGGGAGAAGGGCAATGCCGACCAAGGCTTACGAGTAGGGTGTAAATTTGGGTGCCCCTGGGTGCCCGTAAGTACCCATTGATTATGGGAGGTACCCAAAGGGACCCATACAAGTTGTTAGGTATTCACT